>JXOR01000403.1:0-38166 GCA_001014335.1 Coboldia fuscipes
CTAGTTTCCTAAACCATCTCTACCCGTTAACAAAACCATGCTGAGATACATGAAGATACGGAGAGCAGAAAAAATATAAACTTTTATAAATAATACTCTCAAAAAGCTTAGGAATACATGATAAAATAGAGATCGCACGATAATTGCACACATCATCATGGGAACCAGATTTAAAAATAGGTGTAATGGAAGAAATCTTCCATAAGCTTGGAAAGAACCCAGAGCTTAGAGAGTAATTAAATAAGCAAGTTAAAGGTGCGATAATACTCGGGCAATTACGAAGCAGAATGGATGGAACACCATCGGGGCCCGGAGTAAAGGAGGGTTTTAGATCCCCAATCGCAGAAGTCACCTCAGAAATAGATAAGGCCAAACGTGTGAACGGGCCAGGTGTGTTAACAGTAGGACAAGGAAGAGGGAATTCAAAAACAGGACTATAAACAGAAGAAAAGACATCTGCAAATAAGTGAACCGATTCCCGATGCAATCCGATCACCTAAATGCATGCGAGGAGGCAAACCAAATGTCCTCTTCTTCATATTGACAAATTGCCAAAAATTTTTTTGGGCAATAACGAAGTTGCTCCCCAATGCCGTTAATGTTTTCAAAATATAAAATTTTAGCTCTAGACTGAAATTCCGCGCGAACAGCAGAATAATGCATATAATATGCAACAGTACGAAGCTTACAATGACGCCGAAAAAGGGTATTACGATGATTTTTAAGCACACGAAGTTCATAATTAAACCATGGTGCAACAGAGCACCGAGGTCGAACACGTACGCACGGAACAAACATTTGGAAGCCAGTAAAAAGTGTATCATAAAAAGAATCAACAATTGTATGAATGTCACCTGAAAGAACAGCGCGTGAATCAAAACGGGCTTCGAAGAAGTCATTCAAGTCACCAAAGTTATAGTTTCTAAAATTAAAAAAGTAAGAATCATTACTAATATTAATTAAATTCGATTGACATGCAAAATCTAAATAAATCAACAATGGTGGATGATATGCATCAATCACACTCAAAGGAATATAACCTAATTCAATATTATACACAAAACTCTCGGATAAAAATACCAAATCAAGAAGTCTATCATTACAATTCAAAAAATTATTACATTGAATCAAAGAAAAATTAAATAATGATCCAATAAAATCAGCCTCAAAATCATTGGTAAAATCAATAAGTCTATCATTACAATTCAAAAAATAATTACATTGAATCAAAGAAAAATTAAATAATGATCCAATAAAATCAGCCTCCAAATCATTGGTAAAAGATGTCGGAATGACACCCATATCATCACGAATCCAAGAAATCGAATGCAAATTAAAATCACCAACGACCAACAAGTTATCATCAACATGCATCATATTTGTTAAGGCATGCAAATTCATTACATGCGCATCATAAACAGATCTCTTCGAGGAACGTGGGATATAGCATGCATATATGTACAATCTATTCATGTCACACAGCTGAAACATGCAGCATACACACTCCAGTTCAGATTCATCACACTAGAAATTAGAATAGGCCGGGAAGCAATCAACACGCCGCCGTCCCGAGATGCTCGATCACAACGAAAAACTGCATATTCCGAAGGAAAATATTCAAGTCTATTTACTTCACTAGAAAGCCAATTTTCCGTAAGGCATATCACATCATAGTCGGAGTTAATTACATTCATTGAGAAAGAATCACTTTTAGAACGCAGTCCACGAATATTCTGATAGTAAACAGAGATGACAGAACGATTGGAAGATTGATCTGACGGCTGCTTCAAATTTAATTCGCGGCGTCTGGAAGTGGTGGAGGCGTTGGTCGAGGAAAATTCTTAACTTTGAATTCTGCAACGCGACATCCAGATGGCCAAAAGCCTGCATTAAAAATTTCTTCAAATCGATCAGCAGGAACACCCAACTTAAATGAGACAGAACGGCGCAAAGCAACATCTGTTCCAGGCTTGACTAAAATTTTACACAAATAAGAGTAAGAGTTGTTGTTCGATACAGTTTCAGCAAATCGAATACAATAGGAGGTGTGACGTCCCTATTTATCGATGACGAAGCAGCTGAATTACACCGTAAAGATGAAACTTGATGAGAAAGATCATCAATCACAGAAATAAGATTCGCAATAATCGAAGATGATGTAAGTCTTTTTGCGCACAAACACTCATCACAAAACCAAAATAAGTTCGGTTTAGAACGCATACCACGCAAAATAGTTATCGACAATCCAGCACAATGTGGATGAAAAATCCGACCACAGGAAGATCCACAGGTGATAGACAAAACGTTCAGAAATTGAGAAACTCAAAATAACTAAAAAGTAACGGTAATATTTCAAATAAACTGGATAGCAAAATTTAAATGCGACTGCACTGTACGAGTATTTTTGGATGTACATCTTTCCTTTGTATGCCCAAATCGAGTACATTCCTCGCATCGTGGTTTCCTTGGAGGTTCCTTAACAAAATTTACTCCTTTACCAGATACTTCAGTCAAACGTTTGCGACATCCTTCCTTTGTATGCCCAAATTGAGTACATTCCTCGCATCGTTTTTTTGCTTGGAAATTCCATAACAACATTTACTCCTTTACCAGATACTTCAGTCAAAGAGTCAGAGTACATTCCTCGCAACGTGGTTTCCTTGGAAATTTATTGATATATTTGCCCCTCTTTACCATAATTATAACAAACACGGGTATTCCTTTTGGCATTATCATCTACGGGTGCATTTGTCTGACTAATCGACTTCTTATGATCACTCATACCTTTTGGATCACTTACTCGCTTAGCCTCAAACGTCTTATTCACATATTTTGGCTTATTATCCAAATATAATCTAATAGCTCACTGCAATTCCTGAATACATACTCCGTTGATGCAGTTGAACGTTGGAACTCAGATTAGTTAGGACCATTACGAATATATTTCACTATGGATAACTCGTCAATGCCATGTTTTCTGTCGATTGATATCATTTTATACACGTATTCCATGATATCCTCATTACGATCTCGTTCGCATTTATACAACTCAATGTGAACATCAGCAGTCGACCTATGGCTTGGAAAATCAATGATCAAACGTCGCGCAAAATCATCACATTCACAAATATATCGGATAAATCTTCGCACCAAATCTTTGCTATTCCTTTTAACTTATCCTGTAGCTGCAATTAACATAGAAATATCGTCCCAGTGATAATTCATTGCCAACTTTCGGATTTTCGACACAAATTTTTCACTACTTGGAGACGTTACATCCGTTGGATCAAATGAAGGTATTAACGCTAACATTTCCTTTACACTAAAACGATATCTTGGGTAATCAACAGCCACATTCTGTTGACACAATCGTTCGGTTACTACGGGAATTTCACTTTGGTTCTACAGATTGTATTCTAACCTCCCCGATGAATGCGAAATACCATGATTCATTTCCGGCACAGACTGACTCGTTGGAATAATAAAATCACGTAGCATATTATTCTCCACTTGAGGAACCGATAACGGCGATGTCATCCTCCTCTGTATCATTAAAGGCAGGTGAATCCCTTCGGGTACTGTTAAAATAGCTTTGTAGTCTATCCACAAACACGTTCCTGCTACCGCTTGTACTTAACCCTCGTTGTAAGCACTGTTCCTTTAGTTCCCTAACCTTAAATTTTCTTAGGTTCTGCATCTCCTAAATTTCTCCAATAAATCAAAACATAAAAGAAAAAACGTTCTGTAACGAAAGAATCTTTATCTAAATTAATCGTGGATACTGATCGTTATCCCTTGTAACACCATTTTTATTCAAATACAAGCGTATTATTAGTATACGTATTAACAAAATTAAATAACAAAAAAATAATAAGCAAATATAGAAAACACATCCGATTCGACCCGCAGGTGTATTCTTCCTCTCTCCTAACTTCACATTTTATATATAGTTTAAAGCTAACTCTAAAACTCTAACTAACGAGTGAATAAGCAGCAGAATGGAATCGTGCTATGGAAGATGAAATCGAATCTCATAAAGTCAATGGGACTTGGACATTAGTTGATTTGCCTTCAGATAAAAATGTAATTAGAGCCAAATGGTCTAGAAAATAAAGCGTGATGATTATGGTGTACCAATAAAGTACAAAGCACGACTAGTGGCTAAAGGATATTCGCAGAAATATGAGATTGATGTTTTTTTTTTTTAAATAGCGTATCTGCATATNAGATAAAAATGTAATTAGAGCCAAATGGTCTAGAAAATAAAGCGTGATGATTATGGTGTACCAATAAAGTACAAAGCACGACTAGTGGCTAAAGGATATTCGCAGAAATATGAGATTGATGTTTTTTTTTTTTAAATAGCGTATCTGCATATGAAATCATTCTACACTTAGAATGTTTTAAAAATTTGGAACATTTTTGCAGAATTTTTTAGTATTTACAAACATTTTACAAAATCTACTCGGCGTGATGTACGTTGTGGATACTATTCCGTTATACTCTTATATTTTTAATAATCATCAATTCTTTTTATAATTTCATTTAAGTTCACAAAGTTTTTTGGTCATTGGATCATTTTTTGTACTGTAACGGAATCAAACAATTTGGTTTGCTAAATTAAAATTGTCAAAATAAGTGGTTGGTTTTCAAAGAACAAAAACAGGAGAATCAAGGAACAGTTTACAACAGTTTGGTGACTAGCGATACCGTCGATGTCTTTAGTATCGAAATAGTTAAATTACTAGGAATTATTTGTGTCATCAAGATAATTGAAATGTTACTATACTATTACAGAAGTCATTATTGTAATGTCAAGAAGCGATTCAATGATGTATCTAAAGTTAGATATACCTGAAATTGTGGAAACAATGTAAATGCCTAATGTAAATTACAATGAAATATTGTAATTATTAAATTTTGTATAATAATTTCATTAATTCACCAAGTGAGGGTGTTGAGATCAGCATTTTATACACTGTCATGTATTAGGCTAAGATGCATTATGCAAATAACAAAGCAACAAAGACGTGTTTTATTCATCCACCTCTCACAAGAGAACCTATGGGATGATTCACATTTCTCTCTCCAAAAGATTGAGAATCTACCACGAATGATTAGAGATAGCATATTCGTCCGAGGTAAGCTCAAACACCATCAAAGAGACTCATTAAAAGAGTGATGCATGAACAAATACACATTAGATATATAAGCCTTGAGAATGCGGCGACAAAAGCGTCAAGGCCTGAATGATAACTTTTATGAAAGATAAAAATATAGATATAAGTTTTATAATCTGAAGGAACATATCCAGAATCAAAACCCGAAAAAATAATTCATTGAATGATGATATAATAATTAAAATAAGACTGGGTTTTTAGTAAACAGATTTGAAAAGCAAAAAAACTTATAAAAGAAAAAGATGACCGATTTGAATTAATAATTAATAATTTTATTAATTATTACTTAATTTTTTTCTATAGATGAATTTAAAAAATGATAAATAACTAATTTGAACAAGATGCACACAAAGAAATGTCCTAAATGAAACTTAGATTTTTTATTAGTGGAATTCGAGTCATTTTAGAAATCGTAATGCCAAAGGACATGACCATGATTATATGAAATTATAATCATCTAGAACAGTGTTGCCCAAACTTTTTTGTGTTGTAGACCCCTTGTCATGTTTTTCCGTGTTGGGTAGACCACTTACTTACCTGATATTGAATTTCCTGTAAATTTCTAACTGTAGTGAAGTTTATTGTTAAAAACTTAAAGTAAAAACAAAATTGTTTTCGCTGACGTAGACCCCTAGGGGTCGATATAGACCACTTTGGGAAACACTGATCTAGAATGACAATATTCAGTGGTATTGGCGAAGCATATAAGTTACATTCGTGTGATATTGGTGCGGTTCCATTAATTCATTTTATTAGAGGAAGGAAGAGGCAATATTGAATTACTTATAATGGCATTGGAATGAAATGGTATTTTGGAGGATTATCCTGTTTTGTTCGGTGAAAATTATTCCTTCAATATTCCAGTTGAAATTAAGCAGTTGATTAAACGAAAATATGGAATATTTTAATTTTAGGATTAAGAAATAAGAATCTAAAGACACAAAAATGGTTAGAATAGTATAGATAGGAAGTTAAATGTAGTTGGAGACAATATCCTTTACAAACGAGTACCACATGGGCTGAAAAGTAACCGGACTCAAGTACTAAATACAATGTTTTTGAATTTTTTTCTTTTTATTTTTCAATATACATCCCTTCAAGGGCGATACACTCACTCCATCGCTTTTCCAGCGTTTCAATACCATTTTAATAAGCTGATTTCTGAAGGTCTGCAAAATTGGTTTCTGTCTCGGCTATAACTTCCTCATTTGATAGATATCTACTTCCCTGGTGGGTTTTTTTTAATCCTGGAAAAAGGAAGAAGTCACTGGGAGCCAGGTCCGGTGAATAGAGTGGGTGGGATAGCAATTTTTCCAATTTTTTCATTGTTAAAACGGACTTGTGACACGGTGCGTTATCTTGGTCATGTGTGGTCGTTTTTGTTTGTTTTCTTGCACTAACCGTTCTAATAGTGCTATATAATACTCACTATTAATTGATTTACCTTTTTCAAGGTAATCTATAAATATTATGCCTTGAATATCCCAAAAAACAGATGCCATAACTTTTCCGGCTGATTGCTGTGTCCAGAGCAGCTTCGACCGACTCTCACCCTTTGCTATCCACTCGAATGCTTGCTGTTTGGATTCCGGTGTATAATGGTGTACCCATGTTTCATCCATCATAATGTAACGGCGAAAAAAATCAGTTTTATTCCTCTTCATCATTGCCAAACAGAGTTTTGAATCAGCCACACGTTGTTGTTTTTGTTCGTTTGTTAACGTGCGCGGCACCCATCTTGCCAACAACTTTCTCATACCTAATTTTTCATGTAAGATATATCCAACACGTTCTTTTGATATCTTCACACTCGGCCATTTGATCCACCTTGATTTTTTTATTTTTAATAACCATTTGGTGGATTTTTCCAATGGTTTCCGGTGTAACTGCCTCCAAAGGTTGCCCAGAACGTGGTTCGCCGTCCGTGCTGGTCCGGTCAAGTTTGAATTGCTGGAACCAGGAACAAACCGTTGTTTTGGATGGTGCAGATTCTGGGTAACACTTGTCAAGCCAATTTTTAGCTGTTACGGTGTTTTTACCCATTAAAAAACAGTGTTTTATTAAGATGCGAAATTCGTTTTTTTCCATTTTCTCAAAATAACTAAAACTCTATAAACAAAACGTTCTATATTTAACTAAAATATTGACCAAATGACCTAAAATTTTAAATATATGCCTACTAAGGACCGTAATTCAAGAAAATAAAAAAAAATTTTAATTAAGTGCATTTAAAATGTACGAGTCCGGATACTTTTCAGCCCATGTGGTATAAATTTTTAGCGCGGCAGAGTAAGGGAGTGATAGCTATTGGCATACTATCGAACTACGTATATATAACGAATAGTATTAATTAAAATTGTCAAAAAGAGGAGTTTTATTGGTAAATTAATTAATAATGCTGATATAATAACATAAAATTAGATTTAGTGGAAAAGATTTCAGATTAGTAATTCATGAGCAAAGGAATCTGCAACATAATATATAAGTTATATTTTATCAGGTTTCGAATTCAATATCGGAATCATCAGAATCGTATCCGCCACGAATTGTCTTATTCTGTTGCTGAAGCAAGTTCCTTTGTTTTTTAATTACATTCGGAGGTATCAAAAGATCTCCCTGTTAAAATAAATATAAATAATGATTTTTAATAACAATTGAAATTGGTAATTGCATATTATTATGAATAATATTCACATTATACTCAATTGCTCCAGACTGTGCGATTCTCCATTCAAATGTATCGGTATTAAAATCATCTCGGTTTCCAAGATCTGTGAATCCAACAATGAAATCTTTTGTCTTGCTATCTTTAACTAAAACAATAGTGGGAATAACTTTTACTCGCAGACGTTGTGTTAAAAATGGGCTCTTTTCAGCATTTATTTTACAAAATTTCGCCTCAATATGTTTTTTAGCCAAAATTTGCATATGCATATCAACAATGCGACATCGTTCAGTTGAGTCACGGTAAAAATGACATACAATATTCGGCGATTTTTTCGATATTTCAAAAAATTCCTTTTCTTCTGTTAACTCGGTATATTGCCCATGTCCCTATAATAAAAGATCTGTCTTAATCATCTGTATCTAATCAATTATCTATTCTTTACGTTAGACAACCAAAGATTTTTTTGCTCAACTTGTTGTTTTAATTCCTTGAGACGATTTTCTCGTAATTTTTGTAAGTCGTCTCCTCCAATTGAGTCCAGTTTATCTATTTCATTATCTAGCTGCTTTTCGATGTGACCAGCAGCAGATATTAATTGGTTCTGTATCACTTGATCCATGTGTTCTAAAAATTGGAAACGTATATGGAATATTAGTCATAGAAATCGGTATGTAGGTGCGATTAACAAACATTTTAATTACAAGAAATGCAGGTGATAATACAATTCAATAAAACTAGTTTTGTTTTTTCTCTAATACCGTAATTTTATTATTCTGAGGCAGAAAATTATATTAAATTAAAATATCAGTCACAATAAATAAGAAAATGCTACACAAAACGATTTAATTAAATTTTATGATCTCAGGTGGTGATGCCAATGTTGCTTTCCATTAATGGGTACGTTCCATTAAAGTAACCAGACGGAGTATGGAACTGTCAAACGTTGGATCCGTGTTCCATTATAGGGGGAATCATGGGCCGTCTTCGATAATTAGAACCAAAATAGTGTACACTAACTGGAATTTTCTGGTGCGACCAAATTCCATGGTATTGTTCTGAAAATGACTCAGTAGTAATTGACCGTCTTCGATAATTAGAACCAGAATACACAAAAATGGTGTAATAACAGAATGGTGTAAACTAATTGGGATTTCTGGTGCCACTAAATTTCATTGTGTTGCTCTGAAAATGTCTCAGTAGTAATTATTCAATACACATAGTGATGCAATCATACGTTCATTGTTGTGTTTCAACCGCAATTTTAAACGGTGATACTTTTTTTATCAATAATCTTCATTACAAAATTTATAATTATTTTCTACTGACAATTATTCTTGGTATATAAGAATTAAATTATTTAATTTGTAATAATCCATTAATAAATCACAGCCAAATTCAATGAAATAAAAATAATCATGAGAACGAACGTATATGATATTTTTTTTTTTTTTTTTTTTTTTTTTTTTTTTTTTTTTTTTTTTTTTTTTTTTTTTTTTTTTTTTTTTTTTTTTTTTTTTTTTTTTTTTTTTTTTTTTTTTTTTTTTTTTTTTTTTTTTTTTTTTTTTTTTTTTTTTTTTTTTTTTTTTTTTTTTTTTTTTTTTTTTTTTTTTTTTTTTTTTTTTTTTTTTTTTTTTTTTTTTTTTTTTTTTTTTTTTTTTTTTTTTTTTTTTTTTTTTTTTTTTTTTTTTTTTTTTTTTTTTTTTTTTTTTTTTTTTTTTTTTTTTTTTTTTTTTTTTTTTTTTTTTTTTTTTTTTTTTTTTTTTTTTTTTTTTTTTTTTTTTTTTTTTTTTTTTTTTTTTTTTTTTTTTTTTTTTTTTTTTTTTTTTTTTTTTTTTTTTTTTTTTTTTTTTTTTTTTTTTTTTTTTTTTTTTTTTTTTTTTTTTTTTTTTTTTTTTTTTTTTTTTTTTTTTTTTTTTTTTTTTTTTTTTTTTTTTTTTTTTTTTTTTTTTTTTTTTTTTTTTTTTTTTTTTTTTTTTTTTTTTTTTTTTTTTTTTTTTTTTTTTTTTTTTTTTTTTTTTTTTTTTTTTTTTTTTTTTTTTTTTTTTTTTTTTTTTTTTTTTTTTTTTTTTTTTTTTTTTTTTTTTTTTTTTTTTTTTTTTTTTTTTTTTTTTTTTTTTTTTTTTTTTTTTTTTTTTTTTTTTTTTTTTTTTTTTTTTTTTTTTTTTTTTTTTTTTTTTTTTTTTTTTTTTTTTTTTTTTTTTTTTTTTTTTTTTTTTTTTTTTTTTTTTTTTTTTTTTTTTTTTTTTTTTTTTTTTTTTTTTTTTTTTTTTTTTTTTTTTTTTTTTTTTTCATTGCTGTAATGAACCCCAGGTTTTTGGGCAACCCTATAAAAATAAAGGAATGAATGAATGAATGATATTTTTTTTGTATGTGTCTTGACAGAATCGCAACGCATATGCGAGAATGTAGGTTGGTCAGAAATTCTTATACCCTTATACTACAGTACTTTTTAAAAAGAATGTAAGTGTAAAATCCGTGTTGCGAGATATTCGCATTTTAGTGTTTTTGGCTATACCCCTTTTAGTCTTTAGAGTTAGACCCATATAGTAAGCGAAGAAAATGTTCGAAATTAAAAGAACTATCGAACTGTGCAAAAAAAATTAATAACAACCGAGTAAATAAAAAAAGCAACAACAAAATGCATGTAAAATCCAAATGCTGCATCTTTTGTCCGAAAATTTTTTATTTGTGTTTTTTTGTTTGTTTACTCTATAATAAATGACGTCGCAACAAACAAAAGTAGTTACATTCTTATTGTAGAGAATTTTAGTTAAAATCGCGCGCTTACACCCTTGTTACACAATTCATTTTTGCTCTCACGGCCTGAAAAATGCGATTTTCGGAATTTTTTTTTTACATACTGATAGATATAATTAATATCTTTACCGTATGCATCGTATTCAATAAGGTCCGATTTGTTAGTTGCATTCTTTTTAAAAAGTACTGTAGTATAGTAGGAAGGAAGTCAGCTGTTTTCATCAAAACGGACATACCTGGTATATTTGTATCATGGTGTTTACCATTCATTTGTTACACCATTTTGGTGTATTCTCGTTATAATTATCGAAGATGGCCATAAATAAATAACAAAGCATCATGCCTTGTAATAATTGTATCATGAAAAAAACAAAAATATCATTAATTGCTTATGAAAGTGCAGTGTATTATATCGAAAGTAATAATATAATTTTATAAAGTGTTAGATAGACCCAATTAGTGAAAATGTATTCCATTAATTATGAACAAAACACTGTGTGATTGATGAAACTTATTTTGATTTACGTACACAAGTGCACAATTAGTAATAGAAAAATTATTGACGTCTGAAAATTTAATGACTACAATTTTCTTTTTTGTATAAATCATTTAAATTGTAAGTATATTTTTGGGTTTTGAAAAATATTACAATTGAAATGATATGTTGGTTCATCCGCGGTTTATTCTTTATGTTTGCAGCGGTGTATTTGATTTCTTCACGTGTAATAACTTACTTATCATTAAATTTTTGGAAAAAATAATCTGATAAGAGTAAACATTGCTAATGTGTAATAATTATGTATTCTTAATAAAAAAACAATATTTACAATATTTCTTAAAAAATCGTGAATAATTAGAGAAATAACAATGTTTCGAATTGAGTCATATTTAACTCCAGTTATTTTAAGTTATGTTGGTAAATACGTAAAAGATTTTAGCCCCCAGGATTCACAGGTAAGCAACAATCGATAAATCCACGTCAACATATAATTTATCAAATTTATAATTTTCCAGGTCTCTTTGTTCGGAGGTGATTTGCAATTTCAAAATTTAGACCTGAAATTAGATGTTTTAGAAGAACAATTGGAATTGCCATTAGAATTTCTATCGAGTCACATCCATGAACTCGCTATTCATATTCCCTGGTCAAAGTTAGCATCGGAACCGATTGTGGTTACTATTAATACTATTGGTAAGATATTGTGTGTATACCTTTACAGTAACATTATTTAATTTAATTTGGAAACAAGAGTTTGTGTTACAGCTCAGAGATATCCGATCGGGTATTGTCACGAAGAAAAAAACGACAAAACCGTCAAAGAATGTAATACAAGAACCTCCAAGTTATATGTCGACGCTTATCAATAAAATTATATCTAATATTCAATTTAAAATGAATAATATAATTTTAAAATATGTAGAGGATGATATAGTTGTTTCTATGAACATACAAATTCTGACATATAATTCATGTGACGAAAACTGGAAACAAGCGTTTATTGACATTCATCCTATTCGCATACGATTAAGAAAGTTAATAACAATATCGGATTTAACGGTTTGTTTAGATAAACGGAATACGGCCGGAAAAATTGAATTTTGTCAAGAACCAATTTTGTATCGATGCAGCTTAGAAGCACGAATTTTGCGATGGTAGTTTTTCGAAAATACTTCCAATTCAATGAATTAAATGGTATTACTTTTTTTGTAGTTACAATCATGCAACAGTAAATGAGTCTTCTACTACTAGAATAGATGTATTTTCGACAGAAATTGAATTAAATATATCTGATCAACAGTTTCCAATGTTTCTTCGCTTGTTGGATTTAATGAGAACTTTAAATGATTTGAAATATGTTCGAGTGGAAAATAAGCAAAATTATGGTGAAGTACAAATTGAAAAAGTGGAGGACGATCTTAGTATTTTTGCGAGAGCTTGGAATATAATACCGACAATTTTACCATCAATTGAAAATGCAAATATCGAGGAAAGCCAATATGGACATTTTTGTCAATATGGCTTTTACGTTGATAGATTTCAATTTTTTTTGAAATCACAGGAAATAGTTACAGATGCTATTGTTCATCCATTAAAAAAGCTTAAGTATATTCCAATTTTACGAATCGAATTATTTGGAGTTTACTTCAATGCGATACTAAATGGAAGAAAATGGTTTAATTTAGAAGGCGGTATAACATACTTTGGAGTTTATTCGATGGGTAGGTGCGACTGTAACAAACAACATAAACAGCAAGCATTGCTAGCTAGTAAAAATGTTAGAGGAGGCTTACGAAATTATCTCAATGATTCTTTATTAGATGATAAAACTGCAGAAAACTTAGGCAATAGTAAAATATATTGCAACAGTTGGGATGATTATTATGAACAAAATACGGAATTTGTTTTATGCAACAAGACGCCTGGTCTGTCTTTTGATATTGTTCATGCAATTGAATTAACAGAGGATGTTGCAAGCTCCGACATTGGAAGTGACTTAGAATTCAGTAATTTATCAGAGAAAAAATTATTTCGTATATTTTTGGGCGACGTTACAATTAAATACAGTATTGTTTGTCATCATTTGATAAACCGTTTAAACAAGTTTATAGCGGAATATAATTATCCGACTTATATGGAACCAAAAACTAAGATAACACGTGATAATTTAGGTCCACCTATATCTGAAGACTACGAAGCTCTCATGGTCGATGTGCCTATAGACGTGTTGGAAATTTTTATAAACAATTTCAATCTACAATTGTGCATAGATGAAGATGTACTAAATGAAGAAAATATAGATACTTTACCATCTCTTAATATACTTATTGGACGTTTGGATGCCAAAATGATAAGTCCCAAATATCCGAATCGTTTAATAAATTTAACGTGCCAATTACCATCTCCACCTAAAAAACTATTGGAAAAATGCTTTACTAAATATCATTTGAATTGTATGAATATTTGTGCAACTTTAGAAGTATATGGAAATAGTAATGAACTTCTTATATTCGATAACATATCATTCGAACTCTTAAAATTGTTAGAAAATCAATTATGGCAGTCATCCCAATCCGAATTAGTTCGTTCTACTATAAAAATTAAATCAGTAACAATGCAATTTAACCGAGCTGAATATTTGCTCTTAGATGAGCTGATATGTTCATTTTATAAAATGACTTTTAATAAAATTGTGATTTTGCTGAAATCATCTATATGTGAAGATGCAATCGAAGATAATATGGCTTATATTAAGGTCGATGTAAATGAAATAGAATTATTTGTAATACAAACGAATGAAAAATTTATTGGCTCCTTTAGTATTGACCGTATTCATTCTATGGGCTATCATTCAAGAATAAATTACTCTAAACAATTAATTGCCCAAAAGACCATACATTTGTTTGAAACCGATGATATAACTACCGATGAAAATAGTAAACAATTGGGGAAATCAATTGTGTATGCATTTCTTCAACTTCCGATTGATATACAATCTCAAGATTGCCCTATAATATTGCAACTTAATGTCAACACTTTTATAATCAATTTTGATCCAATATTATACGAATATTTGGCTTATGATGTATTAAAATTAAAATCCATGCCAATGAGAGTACAACGTAAGAATATTATATTTATTTAATTTATGTACTGATTTATTTTTTTTGTAGAAACATTAGTTCAAACTTGTTACAGTGATAATGAATTGAATGTAGTGCCGGTAAAATCAAAATCAACCTCTACAATACATCAGTATCACACTTTAAGGAAAATAACTCCAACGCTTACAGTAGCTGAATCTGTACACTCTAGTTCAGAACGTACTTCATTTAATATTGCACTTCAAAACGATACAGAACAGAAAAATGTTCTAGATGATTCTTTAATAACGCAATCAAAATACGATCCTTCAAATAATTGGAATATGTGCTGATAACTTTACTATTTAAGATTAACATTATTTAATATTCATAATTTATTTTCAGATGGAAAATAATACCGAGGACTATAATAAGTGTTTCAATATCGAAATCACACATAATCTTCCCTGAAAATCATTTATTTTCTGTTAACGATTTTACATTAAAGAGACTAATAGAATCAATAATCGAAGATAATTTTTTGATTGCATTACAGTAAGTTAATATTAATTGCAAAATATTTTTATTCCAATCATTTAATTTATAATATTTTAATTCCTTTTATTAGCTTACCAAACATAATTATGAAATCTAGTAATACAACTTCTATACCCAAAATGGAAGTAGAGCGATTGATTAACAATATTAGTTATCCTTTTCAAGTACTCAATGATGGATTAGATTTTTTTCCTTGGGTCTTAACACTTACAAAACTTCATATTAGGACCAAAAGCAAAAAGGTTTCTAATATATGTTTGGAACATGATAAAACCGATATTACTATTATTCATAGCAAGAGTGAAATAAATCAGCTAAATCAAAATAATGAAAATATAATTGTTTGTCATATAAGTTCATCGCCCCTAAGATTAGCATTTTCACCAAAAGAGGTAATAAATGATCAAAACATATCTTCTTTAAATGTTAAAATAATATGTATTTTAGTTGATGTGCATTTTAAATGTTGTTCAATTTTTATATGTATGGTCTGAAAACCATTTCGGAAATACAGAAATTGATACGGTTGGTGAACATAATGTATTTCCTAGTTTAATTGATAATGAAGAAAGTAGTAATACTTTGGAAAAATTGGTTTATGATACTGAAGGTAAGTATATTTATATTTTTAAATGTTCATATATTATATAATTAATTGAAATCAAATTATTTACTGTTAAATTATTTTTTAGCAAATTATAACAAGTTTAACATATGGCTTCAGTGGACGTTAGAAAAATGCATAATTGATCTATACTTACTAGATAACGCATATGATAGATATAAATGGTCATTTATTACTGAAGATATTATATCAACTTTGGACAAACAAAAGTATTTTATAAAATTTATGTTTAAAATATCTACTATGCAAAGTGTTTGTTGGAAAAAATCAATTAAAACGACATGGAATGTTTATGAAACATTATCAATTGGAACACGTCTAGAAGAAAGTGATAGCAAACAAAATGCTATTATCGATTTGGTTATTACAATTGCGGAAACTAAAAATGCTATTATTAAATGGGGAACTCAAACTAAACGGCACACAGATATGTTTCTACCTTATATAACTGAAGTTATATTAAATATACAATGTATAGATTTTTTTATTGACGTTGAGCTATTAAGTATATACATTGTTGCAATGAAAGATTCAATCAAATCGAAAAAGATAGAGGTATCGAGCACAATGGAAACATTTTCTGTTCTTGCAGTTAAGGATATACCAATTATATACTTTTCATGCAATGGCTTACGATTTTATATTCCCAAAAATGAATATAATGCAAAGTTTAATACAATGATAATGAAGGTATATTATGACTTCTAAAATGATATGTGTTTATTGATTAATTTTTTTTTAATTTATATAGATTAATCAAATTAAAATTACTCCAACAGTTGAAAATCCTTTATCTAGAAAAATGTGTAGATCAGATCTATATCAAAAGGCAGCCCAAATGAGAATCCTTCATCATCCTGGCTCACGGTTAGAAGATCGACAATATGATATTAAAATAACAAACATATCAATGGCAACTGGAAATTGGAATGATATTATCAAATATACTAATCGTGATACAACTGTAATATATGTATATAATCATGACTCAGTTATACGAAATTTAATTTAATTTCATCGCAATTTAGGTAAATCCGGCTACTGAATGGAATAATAAGGACGATGTTGATTTAATAGATGTTTTAACGTTATTTACTGATTTTAATTTATCTGTAATATATGCTCCTTGTTTGATCTATTGGGATATTGTTGTATGTGGATCAGCACTTGAAATTAATTGCATTTCTGATTTGAAAGTTGAATTAAATGCACAGCAATTAAAGCTATTCAACTATATTTTCCAGCAGTGGAATGTTAGTGAAAGGTAAATTAAGAATTAGAACTTCACAATATGTGGGACAAACCGAAAGTTTCCAATAGCAAATCATTTTACCAGATTTTATTAGGTTTTGTTGAGAATTTCAATTGGGTAGGACAATTAGTTCTTTAACTGTACTCTGTGAAACTCATCAAATATGATAAAAAATTTAATTCACCCGAGATCAATTTCGTACAAGATTAGAACGTGAGATAGCTAAGATCTTGAACAATGCTATGACTGCAAACGAAATAATTTTAAGTGTTGAATTACACATGAGGAAGTTATAATGTTGATGGATACACCGTTTTCACACGGATGAATGAATAATCATACTACAAGAAAAAACACACAAACTAATCAAAGTCACTATTCATATATGAGTCAAATGATGCAAAGTAACTCTGGACCTATTTAACAAAGGCCGCTCAAAATTGGTATGTAACATAATCACTGGTGCCCAAGCAAGAATTTATTTGTATGAACCAGAATTAAAAACCCAATCGCAAGTTTTGGTTTATGAAAATGGAGTGAAACTACCAAAAATTATTCGTTCGAGAAGCGTTTTAAAAAAGAATGTCGTGATATTTGTTAGTAAATCTGGCCATTTAACAGCCAGAACAGTCACTGCTGAATAGCAAATGACCATTTTTTTATACAAAAAAATTGTCCAGTCTTCGTCAGGAAAATCCAAATCGTCTCATCATACACCATAAAATCTCATGTTCTCACGGTCCGGTTAATCTTCCCAGCAAAGAATAGAAGTTGTGAAAATGAGGAACATCGAATATTTGGATCATTCTTCGTACACACATGACTTAAGTCCTATAGACTTCTTTACATTACCAAAGTTGAATGTAATGTTACGTGGTCAACGGTTATCATCACCAGAACAAGCCGTTTATAAAACGTTAATTTTGCAAACCTCTACTTTGGCCTACACAGTTAACAAATTAAATATCCGATCTTAATGAAATATTCATCAAAACCGAATAAAGACTGGTAAATAGATTTGCTATAAAAGGATTAATGGTTTGAACACATTTAAATTTAATTTCTTGACATTGTGTACTGTTGGCAGTTTAATTAGATGGATCTTAAATGAATTTCGAATCCATAAGAGTCCTACAGTTTCAATTCTCATAAAGAACATTAACAATGATATAAAATTAAAGAATTCAGTCTATATATTCAAAATAATTTGAATATCACTTAATTATATCAATTAAATTTGTTTATTAGATATTTAAAAAAAAGGATTAGTAAAAAAAGAATTTTTTAATTTTTTTTCTCTATAAGGGATGTATATTGTAAACGGCCCAAAAAAACGATTTTGGGAGACTATGTTTTTCGGATTGTATATGCCTTGAAATGGATAGAAAATGCATTTTAAACCAAAGGTGCGCATATGTCTCCTGTCCATTGTCCAGTGTAAGATGTATGGTGTATGGTATCCGATGTCCGTTCGTATATCATCTTATATTTTGGACACCGATTATCAGAAGTACTATCTGACGAAATTTGGTTGCATTTGAATAAATGATGTCCCCAAACCAAGGTGAAATACCAGCGAACACTAGACGCGTGACAAAAACGTCAATTTTCCGGAAAATTTATTTTCTATCCATTTCAAGACATCAGAAAACCGAAAATCATATTCCTTCAAAATCGATTTTTGCGTCGATTACAATATACATATAGAGTGATGTACAATGATCGGTTTTACATTTTGAAAAATTTTAAGACACTTTTTAATTAGGTATTTTAATTTTATTCGATTAAATTTATGTAATATTCTAAATTCTTACAAAAAAAAGAAAGTTTTATTACTTCAAATCAAAATCAAAACATACAAACGGGACATTTGAAAATTCACATGTAAGATCTATCGAAAATTTTCGAAAAAATGGCATCAAATTTTAAACTACAAATGAGATAAATATTGACCATTTCAAATTTTCAAAATAGTGGAAATATCATGAAACCTTGAAAAATGTTCGATAATTTAGATGATAAGAGCAATTCGGTAACTTTGCATCACTCGGCAAGTCTCGTGTTGACCAAAGTTATCTCAGCACTCTTACAACCCCTCTAAATTATCTAGTATCTATAATAGTTATTTATAATTTTAGGGAAAGTTATAGTAATGAAAAAAATCAGACATTATCAATATCAAAAAATACAAACGGTCCAACAGCCTCATGTACAGGATGCATGAATATTAGTTATATTGATGCTGTTGGAAACAATATGAGAGATGTTAATTATGACGAGTGCAATTATACTACATCACAACTAAACTGTAATGATTCTGGTGTTGGATCATTCGATATAATGACAATATTGATATCTAAACATAAAATGAAGAAACTTCAAAAAAAGACAACTAATGCTGTAGTTGATGTTCCTATCGAAATAACATTTGTAGCCGGAACGTTTGAATTTAAACTATACCACCTATATAATAAAACGGTAATTTTTTGTATAAAATAAATAATGAAATATTAAATTATCTTATTTTAGAATTCCAAAGGAATAATTGAATTTATAAAATTACCAATTTTGATGGTGCAATTTGAACAACCAAGTTTCCTTTTACTGTCATCTGATTCCTATAATATCAGACAAATATCGTTGTTCTCAATGAATATTAATTTTGGGTCAAATCCAGATCAAACTGTAGATCATGAATTTTCGGATGCATTCTTTATATCTAAATCTGGTAATATTGATAATAAAGGTATACCACCTAGCCTGTTATGTTTTAAATTGGAAAAAGATTTAACAAATAAAATTACAATGAATGTGAAGACTCCGCGACCAGTGAAAATTAGAGTGAATCATAAAATGTTGGAAAAAATAAATGCAATCAAAATTTTGTTAGACGAAACTGGAGTAATAACGACGATTAAGAATAGATCAATTGAAAAAAAAATTGAGCATGGCAATAAAATAAAATTATTACAAAAAAAAATTATGAATGCAAGCAGAATAATAATTTCACTGGGTCAATTGTGTATCGAGGCGAATTATAAAAAAGAATATGACACTGCTCTAACTTATGAAAATATTGAAGCAGATATTGTATTATCCGAATATCCGCAACGCATAATAAATCGTGGTTCTATTCAAAATGTTTCAATTATTATGGGAAAGAATATATTACTGGCTCCCGTAACAATTAACATAGATTTCAATATAATACAAGAAAAATGGTCACGTTTACCTCTTATATCTGGATGTCTCCATATTAATTTTTTGATGTTTGAATTAAATCCTATAAATATGAACCAGATGTCAGTTGCATATAATGCATTCCAAAATACAATGTTAAATCTGAAAACTTCAAATGAATTTGATAATAATGTAAATTACAAAAAATCGTTTGATAATTTTAAAACATTAATTGAAATTGAATTGCCTAAACCAAAACGATTGAAGGAAGAATTTTTAGGTAATATTGAACACTATCAGGATGATCTTAGGTAAATGATTATTTTACATAATTTATTGTTTTGTGTGTAATATTTAATTCAATATATTAAATTACAGAGCTGGGGCTTTTCAATTCATTGAAATTTCTCAAAGTGTCAAGAATTTACCTCTACCGTATCAAATTTTTATACAACATGATAAAAATGGTATTATATGTTGGCGTTACCCTCAACCAAGAAGTGTGAGCTTGTTAAAAATTTTTCCCATTCCTATTCAAGTAAGTATTAATTGCAATCCAAGAAAGTTGTATCTCAGTAATACAATCTTTACTACTCAACTATAATACAAGCATACGACGTCTAAAAAAATTCACCAGTCGCGATGCCTCGAGGGTACAACCGCAATTGAACGTCACGTCTAACACTGCTACTCAATAAACAACTATAAATAAATTATTTCAATTAATATAACTAAATACTTATTTCCATTTTAAATGAAAGCAAAGAGAATAGTTCTCTTCATAAATTTCAAATATATGAAGTGAACCAATCTTCACTATTGTACGCTTGTCAAAATTGGTAATTCGAATCGCCAGAAATCGTACCTCGTGTATTATATGAGCTCTCATACAATTTGTATGTACATGAGGCACTTTTGACAGAAATTGTGCGTCGTAGGCTCGAATTATAGTTGAGCAGTTAAGTACACAAAATATATTAGATAGAGTATCATGATAAAAATATACAAGGTATATTCAGTTGTAAGAAAACAGCTGTTTTTCTTCCTCTTGTAAACATAAGTTTTAACCATGGTATAAAAAATTTCAAGGTATGACCACTTTGAATTTTAAAATCAGCCGATTTCCTTCTTACCATTGAATAAGACATAACCACGGCATTTTATGCTTGGTAGGAAGAAAAACATATGATTTTTGGCCAAATTAAGTTGGTTTGTTTAGTATATTTACTAATTTTTGCTTGATATGTAAATTTATAAATTTTAAAGACAATATTCAATTTTTGTTATTCCTTTATTATAAAAGGATAGTATTTTACATTTATTTTTATTTTTTATTAATTTTCGCTCAAAATATAATAATAAGAAGATATTATATCGAATAGTGAGTTTTTATATCATTAATTGATATTTTTATTCAAAACAGGTGAATCTAATGATTGTATTGATTCACTGTCAGTTAGTATATCAATACCATTGTATAAAAATTTACAAGGGATGTCCACTTTGAAATTTAAGATCAGATGATTTCCTTCCTACCCTTGAATAGGACGTAACTGCGGCATTTTATGTTTGGTAGGAAGAAAAACATATGATTTTTGGCCAAATTAAGTTGGTTTGTTTAGTATATTTACTAATTTTTGCTTGATATGTAAATTTATAAATTTTAAAGACAATATTCAATTTTTGTTATTCCTTTATTATAAAAGGATAGTATTTTACATTTATTTTTATTTTTTATTAATTTTCGCTCAAAATATAATAATAAGAAGATATTATATCGAATAGTGAGTTTTTATATCATTAATTGATATTTTTATTCAAAACAGGTGAATCTAATGATTGTATTGATTCACTGTCAGTTAGTATATCAATACCATTGTATAAAAATTTACAAGGGATGTCCACTTTGAAATTTAAGATCAGATGATTTCCTTCCTACCCTTGAATAGGACGTAACTGCGGCATTTTATGTTTGGTAGGAAGAAAAACATATGATTTTTGGCCAAACATAATTCGGATTGTTTATAATATTTAAAATTTAAATTTACATTGAATGACAATTCTCAATAGCGGCAATTTTGAAATTTTACACTTATATTTTTAATTTTCTCTTAAAATCTGCATTAAATTATCTCAATAAAATAACCGCGAATAACATTAAAGCAAAAAACCGCGAATACGGCAGTTATTGTCAAGTGTATGAGTCAAGTAAATATTTCGCTTAGCTGTTTTAAATTTTTCGAGTCGAGCATACCTCAAATTCTTATACCCTTATAGTTAAAATCGTTTGTTATGGTAGGAAGGAAATCAGCTGTTTTCACCAAAGTGGACATACCTGGTATATTTGTATCATGAAAATAACTAACAATGATAATAACTTCATTTTAAAAGCTCTGCGTAGCCTACTAGAATTTCACTAACTGTCTTTGACATTCGACTTAATAAGTCTACATGTATGAGCAACAATACATCGAGGGTGTCAATATTTCATAACTCGCTGTGAGCAATATACATAGCCGTTTAACTTTTGATGAGCACGCTATTCATATAATAATTTGGCATGTCAAAATCGTATTTTTAAACGCATTTATATAACTTTCCGCATACTTTGGGCTTTACACGCAGACTTTGGGCTATTTGTATCTCTTCTGGGCCATTGCACATATGTGTACGCTTGGTTTTTTTTTTAATTTTTTTTTATTATTTGAAGAGAAATTAGGTAAAATTTTATCGGAGATTATTCACTATAAAATTTCCTAATAATAAATAACTAATTTGTTAAGTTCCATAAAATGTTTCCAATTATTTAAAAGTTATCATTATTTACCAAATTAATTGAAAATTCAGTAAAGTATAAACTCTTGTAACAATTGTCTAAGTTTAAAAAACATAATTTGTTTTATTAACTTCATTTTATAACAAATTATTCATGTACACATGTGTTCATTTATCGTTTGTAGCAGTACTTTTTGTTCCTGGCGAAACTTCATACAAATTTAAAAACTAAGAAAATTATACAGAAACGTGAACCAGGTTCGATTTCTATTGTTACGACTCTTGATAATATATCATCCTGAGGAGAAACATAAAAATTAAGCCTAAAAATCCATAGATATGGCTTTATGACCTTTTGGAGATCTCTAACCACAGGATGTAGGACATCAATATGTATGTTCTATGTAAAAATTATATAGATCGGAGCCTAATCACCGAATACGTTAATTCAGAGTAGAAATATTTTTTTTTTATTTTCGCCATTTAAAAATCTCATACTCGATTATCTCAAAACTCAATTTTGACGATTATGACGTTATGAAATTAAAGCGACGATTTTTCGTTGCTATATAAATTATTGACAAATATGATAAATTTGTTATTGTCATAAAAATTACAAAATAAATAGTGCATTTGAATATTGATTATTATATTATTACTGAATAATATATTAATTATTATTAAATCTGGTAATGACTTTGGTTTTCTTTATGTTCCTATATAATTATGAGTCAACAACAGCCGGATTGACATATCGTCGCCCCAACCTATCAAGGTCATAAGCGTCATTTGAGTGCTTGTGTGAAGACCAGCGTATAAAGGACATCAATATCTATGTCCTGTGTAAAAATGGTTAAAATCGGAGAATTCTAAAGAGGTTAAATTGGTTCAGAGTTGAATACATTCTTTATTTTTTCCATTAATTATACGCCATTTAAAAAATGTCATATTTGATTATCTCGAAACTCACTTTTTCCTTTTATGACCGTGTTAGGTTGAGCCGACGTATGGTCCTATCTCCATTCGCTTCCGCTCATGTCAATTTTTGCATGTACAGTCGAGTTCTTATTGACTACTTTTCAATTATAAAATTAGCTATTGTGATAAACAATGTTAAAAGTATATTCGATGTTTTCCAAAAAAAATTTATCTTTCTGCATTAAATCAGTACCACGTAAATCAGTGCCACGTAAATCGAAGGAGAAGTGTAATGATAGTTTAAAAACCAAGGTAAGCAAAGCTTCAGTTTTTAGGTGGGAGAGAAATTTGCGGAATGAGGCGTAACCGAGTGTAGCAATTCTCTCGAGATTAAAAGTGAAGCGCTTACCGAGGGGTTTATTTCATTTTTAGCACTTAACATTGTAAAATGTTTCTCGAAAACACAAAATCATTAGCTATTTTCACTAACACTTTCAAAATTTAGATATTTGGCCGAAACATGTTCGAATTCTTTATGATACTCTTAAGTCAAATATTTCTACTTTATGATACTCTTATGTCAAATATTTCTACTTTGATACTTTTATGTCAACGATTTCTACTTTATGATACTCTTATGTCAAATATTTCTACTTTATGATACTCTTATGTCAAAAATGTCTATTTTGCTAACGGAACACTTAATAATATCGGTTTTGATTCTAATCCGAGACACAAAAAGTGTAATTTTACAATGTCGAGTGCTAAAAAAATTATTTATATTGTAAAAAAGATATTGGTAATAAATTGATATATTTTTTATATTATTATGAGGGGTGACCAATCTTTTATCACCAGTTACAAACGGCTCAATTTCATTGCGTTTTTAAAATGAATCATAGATGTTAATGCCTACATTCCAGTCTAACATTTGTNAGAAAGTGTCATTTTACAATGTCGGGGGCTAAAAAAATAATTTCAAATAGATATCAGTGCTTTAAGTTTAAAAAAATCATAATAAATTTTCGAAATTCGTTTAAAAAAGTAGCGCTCTTATTATTCGACACACCTTTGTGCATGCAAAAAATACGGCAGAAATAGAAAATCTAATACATAGTTAGATGTATAATGTATTATGTATTATGTATTTAAAAGAGGATGATGATTGATGGTCCAACTGCAATTAATCTTTTCAGGTATCTAATATACTAAATTATATATTAATAATTTTTTTTTTTATTTTAGACCATGTCTCCGATACGTATTAAGTGTGAATTGCAATATCTGTGTGATGCTTCAAATATTTTTTTACGTTATTGCGAATTTCATTTATCCGAAAGTAATACCATGAATGTTGAAATACCATTTTACAAAATAACTGCTGAGGTTTGGCGCATTATAATTTATCCAGGTCATATATCGACTAATGAAAGGAATGTAGTTGATTTTCCAACTACTGTAGATTCTGCTAAATATTGCAATAATAATGAATCAAAACGACAGGGATTGTTAAATAAACTACACAAGGATGAAAAAATTCGGGATAAAGATTTCATGAGTTTACATCCCAAATCACTTATTGGATGTATGCGTATAGATTCTGTTTTTTCTACAGAAACGATACCAATAGTAAAATTAATGACAAATATTGGAAAAGTATGCGTGATAATTAAAAATGTTACTAAAACGGGAAATAACTCATATGAAAACTTAAAGCAATATAATTCACATCATAAGAACATTGGTGTTATGCATGAAGTTATAACGGTGGATATGTTTGATACAATATTTAATCTAAACATGTATTGTGAGTCATCGTTTTCTTTATTATTTAATTCTAAATTAGAGATTTCTTTGTTGGATTATAGCTATTTATTAAAATTACCATTAATTGAGAAATCATTAATTAAAGTGTTTGTCAATAATTCCGAAGATATTAATTTAAATGTGATTTGTGATAAAATTAAAGTGAATTATGGACCAACAGTAGCTAATAGTCTTACAATAACATCTGAAATATGGAAAAGTGATAATTTTAATGGAAATATTCCAATCCTATCAAATTTTGTTGTATGCAATCATACACTAACGACATTATTTTTTGGACAGTCAGGCACATCGGAATTAATTAGATTACTTCCATTTGAATTTTTTAATTACAACTTTTTCACTGAAACAGAACCACAAAAGTTATGGTTTAGTAGAAATGAACGTGATATGCGACAAGTGGCACAAGTTTGTATAGGGAAAGAAGAATTAAAATATATTAGATTAGATATGGACAATTTATTGATTGTGAATGTCAAGAAGATTAATGCAATAACCAAAAAAGTGGTAATAAAAGGACAAATTGAATTTTTAAATATGTGTGAAAAAGATTTAAGGTTACAATTCAAACATAATACTGAAACTGAAATGAATGTAGACTCAAAAAATACTTCATTTCCAAGCAATAATGAGGACCGAAATGTTAGTAATATCAGTTTTGAAACTGTATTTGATGTTCAAAATGATTTGATTTCTGGAAGTAGTAACAGGGATCATAATCGTTTGGGTCATCATAGGTATAATAATCGAAGGACATTATCGGAATATCATAATCATTCAAAACCAGAATCATCTATAGAATTTGAGTTAAAATCTAAAAGCAATATGTCTTTGATTGACGAATGCCATGAAAATATTAATGTTTCTATACGGTATGTATGATTGTATATTTTTTTCTCAATCCAGTATGAAAATTAGATGATTATGATTTTAAAGACACGATTATAAAGTAATCTTTATCCCCCTAGAGGGAAAATTCAAATACATTTTCGAAACAATGGAAATTGCCTCAACAAAACGTTTAAAAACGAACAATAAACTGTTGAATTTATATTAAAACTTTATAACCTTCTGAAAAAATCGATTGAACTTATCCTGAACGTGGAAAAGGTTAAGTCCAGCCAGTCCATTTCAACGATTTGTGAAAAATTTTAATTTGCCATCGTTTTTTTGAAAGTATTTTTTTTTTCATAAGTAACTGACACTTTATTATCAACTAACGGAGACAATTCTGCCGTACAACGACAAAATGGTATAAGTGCACACTTACCGACTATAGGACTTATTATTGGATTCAAAAATCTAATTTATTATTCTAACTATCTAATCTAGTATCAAATAGATACGATTAATTTTAATTAGTAAAAATTAAGATTATAGATTTTATGAAATGGTACAAGTGCACATAAAAACCAAAAATACACATAAAAAATGGTACAAGTGCATGTATACCATTTTATTCAAGTATTATTTATATTTTGGCGGTTGATTCCTTCGACTAGTTGTTTTTATTATCACTTGCACCATTTTTCACGAGCATTGTGGCGAGTTATTAAAAAACAAATCATTACAAGGAATGATACAAAGAATACACTAGATTATGAATCCTTTGTTTATGACCACAAAAACAAATTTGGGTATATTTGAGAAATCGGTGCAACTGATATCGTAGTGTGATATTAGAAATTGAAATAAATCAAATGAAATAAATTTGAATTAAATCTCGTATAATAATATTTTTATTCAATTCTCACTGGCACTTATACCATTTATGAAATTTATATTTTTCTTTTTGTGGAAATAAAAACTTGGTGTGAATCTTTCAATAAATGGTTCAAAGGCAATTATACAATTTTTTGAAAGTATTACTGCTCAAAATCATAGAAAATACTTTTTTTTAAAATGGTTTTTGCGCATTTAATTAATTATGATAATGATGTTCATCTTAGGACTAAGATATATAATACATCTCACTGAGATTAACAAATTAACATTGAAATTATTAAAAAATATTGAATAGTTTTGAAGTTATAATCATCTAAACTTCAATCGCGATTATCTCGAAATGAGAGCCATGTCAGTTATACCATTTTGTCGTTGTACGGTAGAATTGTTGTAATAGATTAAATTCCTTAAATGTCTCATTATTCCACGGGTCTTCACATTAAAACAAATGAAAAATATTACTCTAAATAGCAACTAGTATATTTCAAATAAGAACAATACAAAAATAAAAACCAATGTTACTCGTTTGATTGTTCAAAATGAACTGAATTCATACAAATTGTCATATGAAAGTCATTTGAAAGAGCAATTTTTTGATCATTTTATGAGCATAGTCGCGAACTCAGTGTGAATCATTTTGAAAACGATCTTCTTAAAATAGTGAGTCACTTTCGCTCTCATTTCAAATACTAGTTGCAACTCACAGACAACAATAAACATAAACATGGCCTAATAAACATAAGCTAAATCGTCATTTGAATTGTCATTTGATGATTACTATTCTATAATAATTATGTTCTATAAATAAAATTATATAATGTGCTATTATATAATTTTCATATTGGATTGGGTAAGCATTTTTATAATAAATTTTTATAGCAACATTAAATAATGCCTGCAATTTAGAAATGATCTTAAAAAACTGGTGGGGCTTTAGCTACTTTTCGGACTCTTTTCGTAAAATGTTCAAAATCGCATAAAGGCATGTTTCAGATAAAATCGGGACGACTATTAAGATATTTAATAGCTATTTACATATAAATTTAATGAAATAAAATTAAAATTTCTAATTAAAAAAGTGTTTTAGGTCAGCATGTTTTTGATAAACAGTATATATTTGGAAACACACCGAAAATGTAAAACTGAGCATTGTACATCACTTTATAAGGGATGTAAATTGTAATTTAAGTGGTTTAAAAAGCATTTTCTATGAGTGCAAACCCGCATACTATATACTATATTTAAAAGGACAAAAAAAAATTGCATTCAAATATGAGTGCCACTATACCCTTACTGATAGACTCGTCGATCAGAACACAATTGATCCGTGAGTTCGAATCCAGACAAAGACACACATTGTTTAAACTATATTTTTGACATACGTTCGCAACAGTTGAATAATGAAATGTGAATATTGAAATTTATTCAACTGTTAGTGACGTCCAATACGAATAATGACTAACATTATTCTACGCCATTTGTATGGCATCGGGTTTTGCAACCCAATAAATTTTTATTTACTTAATCTTTTTTTTTAAATATCAAATAAACATATTTAATAGATATAATTAAGTAATTTTCAAATTATTTGGAATAAATAAACTGAATTATTTAATTTTATTTTTTTGTTAATGTCCTTTGTGAGAATTGAAACCAATTCGGAATCCATAAGAAAACTAGAACTGTAATAGTTACGAAATTCATGTAAGACCCATATAATTAAACTGTCTACGGTGCGTTTAAATTGTCAAAAATGATCATGCAAACTTTGGATCTTTTTACAAAATATTTACTGACAATTGGCCAATTTAACGTCAAATAGCTCAAAACTGTGCGTGTCAAGCACGAAAATGCACTGATTTTGACAGTTAGGACATTCTAACGCTGTTTTGAAACATAGAAAAGTAATAACTAATTGGATATTGGATAATTGGGTATGAGAATTAAATGATTACATTTTGTTTCACTATTATATAACATTTAAATAAGATAAACTTTTAATTTTGCATTAATACAAAAATTCTCACTCCACTTGTTATCAAAAGAACATTCTGCAACTTTGTTGATTAGTATAAAAATCATTAACCATTGTAGAAGAACCATTGACCATAAAATGAGCTCGATATCAAGTCGAATAAGAATTTTAACCAAAGAAGGTGTAATGCAAAATTAAAAGTTTATCTTATTTAAATGTTATAAAATAATGAAACAAAATATAATATTTGAATTCTCATACTCAAAGTGTTATTACTTTTAAATATCTAAAAAGTCATCCTTATTTTATCTGAAATATAAATAATTTAATATAATTTTCCAATAATCTTATATATAATCATATAAAATATATTTGTATATTTATAGACTTCGTATGATAGGAAATGATAAAAAGGGTTGGTCTGGAGAAATACCTCTTTATAAGACAACCAGAACAACTCCTTGGCTCGTAAAAAGTAAGTTTATTATATGCATATTATGAAAAATTATAAAAATATTAAGAACTTTGAAACGATATACATGGTGTCTAATAAGTTTGAATACAAAATGTATGCCTCATAACTTTAAATATAATTGTCCGGTTTTATTAAATTTTAACTATAGATTTCTTGATCTTTTTAACACAAATCGTAGAAGATTTTTTTTTTCAAAGACAATAAGATGCGACTCAGTGCATCGGATGATGTCAGCATCATTTCCGTCAGAATGTGACGTATTAAAGTATGTTTCCAAGGTGTTCTTGGTCGACCTCTATTTCGTCTTTGTATTGGGATCATTTCCAATATTTGCTTCGATAATCTTTCATCGGGCTTTCTCTTGATGTCCCAAACCATCTTAACACATTGCTGATCGTCAATTTTAGACAGAAACTATGCCGTGCCTCCGGATATTGTTTTTAAATTGAATTGAAAAATAAGCATCAATATCAACGCACTAAATAAACAAAAATTCACACAATAAACAATACAATTAAACTATCTTGCAAGAAAACACGTCAACCAGTCAGAAATATGTTAAGCTGTTAATTTAGATCGTCTAGATCACTTCTAGAGAAGGTTGTTCTTTTATTATTTCCCTGATGAGATAATTTCTTAAAATCCTACTGATTTTGCATGATTTGTCATCATCGTCTTTAGTGATCCATGTTACCAAAATTAAAAAGGATCCACATCACTAATTTTGATATTCAGGTCTCCTAATAACAATGGATTATTTGTGTTGTCTCTTGTTATCATATACTCGGCTTTGCTAGTATTGATTTTGAGTTCCAATTCATCCTATGTGTTCTAAAAATTGCATCATTTTCATCCTTTGGATATGATCACCTGGTCCTCTGCATTATTCAAAGAGTAAACTATTGTAATTCCGATATCAATTCTCATACCACTACCACTATTTCTTTAGCGCTTCAGCATCTCTTCAAGGTAGGCGTTAAACAGGATAGGAGACAAGACACATCCTTGTTTTAATCCTCTTGTTTGCGGTATTGGTATTGACATCTCTTTAATATTCGTAATTATAATATTATTGTCTTCATATTCCATAATGCTCAGCTAGCTATGGTCTGAGGGCCATTATCCCTAGAGAAAAATTGTTTCTAATTTTCATTGGAAATCTGTTAAAATAATATTGACTACTACAAAACAGGGGTTTGCTGAAAGATCTCAAGCCAGCATTTCAAAAATTGTAGCAGACTACGGCTGCTATCAACAGGATGTTGCAGAATCGAACACAGCCTATATTGTTCAATGTTAGTGTAGTTAAAGTTTAACAGATTTTCTTCCAAAAAAAAGTGGCTTCCAACCTCACCGGATATTAATACACTCGTTTACTTTTTGTTGGATTAACAGAGTACTTAGAGCAATTAGAGCTAAAAATAAAGAAACTAATTACAATCTATCAGATAGGATTTACTATTTATACCATTCTATTACATCAATGTGTTTATTTCTTGGGTGATACTTTGCATTTATTGCTAATTGTATCACACACCTATTGTCACAATTCAAAACAGGAACGGTTTGTTTTGATCCCAAACTCATATATTCAACCGCAGTTCTAGATAACGAAAACGTTCGTTACTTGTTGGATGACCACGAAATTGGACCACCTTGTTTCAGGAAGACATACCCTGAAACTGACTTTCTCTTGACTTCATCTGCAGCATAATCGGAATTGCAGTAGCTTAAAATATCAGATTGAAAGAATTTACTATATTTTAATTTCAAATCAATAGTTTTCTTTAAATATTTCGAAATTTTCTTAGGTGCCAAGCAATGCTGTAAACAAGGATTCGTACTAAATCGACTTAAAACGGCAACCGAAAACCAAATGTCTAGTCTCGTAATTTGCGAAATGTACAATAAACAACCAGTCAGTTCCATATGTGGATATTCAATTCCGATTTTTCATTTTCATTATTTGGACACTGTGTTTTACTTAATTTAAATCCTGGTTTCATTGGGATTCTAACACCATTACACTCACTCATATTAAAACGTTCAAGAGTCTTTTCATTGTACCGACATTGATCACTATATAATACTTGCTAAATATCTTGCCAATTGGAGTCTACTGATACGGATGCGAGCCACAACATCAATATCAATGTAGATTTGGTACAATTCTTGATTATACCTTATCCGAAATTGTCCTCTTCACATACGGGGCCAAAAATTCTCCCTAAGTCCTTTCTCTAAAACGCGGCGAAGAGGCTGCAGTGTTTGACACTGACAACCCAAGTCTTGGAGGCGTATGTGAGTACTGGTACGGCCAACGTCTTGTACAGTAACAGCTTGGAATTTCTGATGTGATTTCGCGATTTGAAGAATTTAACCAAACTAAAGTAAGCTCTGTTGGCTTTAGCAACCGAGCGCGTATCCATATTAATATCGGCAGGTATGTTCGATCCAAGATAGGTGATGGCTGGCAACACATCAAATTCGTGTTCTTCGAACCTAACCTTGTACCTGATGTTGCTGGGTTTCATATTCCCAGTTGACGCCACGATGTATTTTGTTATACTTTGTTTAAAGTGCAGCCCAAGATTTCGTGCCGTCCGATCGATCTGGATGAAAGCTTCTTGTACAGCCTGGGGTGTTCTACCCATGATATCAATGTCATTTGCGTAAGCCAGTATATGGATAGTTTGATAGAGGATCGCACATCTGGTTATGCTATCATAGGCGGCTTTAAAGTCTGTAATTGTGTATTATATTCCAGACCTTTTTCCATCGCCTGCCTAATAGAGAAGATCTGATCAGTTTTTGATTTTCTTGGCATGAATCCACATTGGTACGAGCCAATGAGGTTTTTAACGTCGATGTTGCAGTATGTAAGAGAATATCTTATAAGAGGTACTCAACAATGTAATCCGCCTATAATTGCTGCACGTAGTGATATCTTCTATCTTAATTATGGGACAGAGTATGCCCTTGGTCCAGTCATCGGACATTACTTCATCATTCCATACCCGCTCCACAATCTCATGAAATGCTTTATGCAGCTCCGGCCCTCCTTGCTTAATTAACTCAGCAGCAATGCCATCAGCTCCCGGGGTTTTGTTGATTTTAAGCTTATTGATGGTATTCGTCGTTTCCTCTATGCTTGGTGGCTGCAGCATGGGTTCCTCTAGATAGGGATCGTAAGATCCTCATTGAGTTCTCCGTTAAGTAATTCATGGTAGTGCTTATCCCATCGTTTCAGGATGCCTCCTATGTTTGTGATCAGATTTTCCTGTTTGTCTTTACATAATGCGGTCCTTGCTCTGTATATTGTCCAAGTTCACAGATGATATTTTTCTCCCAGGCTGCCTTCTTCCTTCTGTGAACTTTTTTCTCTATTCTTCTGAGCTCTTTATATTCCTCTTCGCGTGCCCGCGTTATAGTAGATTGTTGCATTATTAGGTATGCAGCATTCTTTCATTCAGTGGCTAGCTTACATTCATCATCAAACCAGTTATTCCGATTCGCGTGACTCCTGCTTAAGATAGAGTCAGCAGATCCAATAACACTCTTTGACGCGTCTCCATACGTCTTCCACGCTAGGCATCTTATTACCAGGACTTACTCTATTTTCCAGAGCGAGTTTCACTGAATCTTTATAGCGTGGTTTTGTTTCTTCAGTGTTTAGTGCAGCCGTGTTTGTTCTCTCCTGACTTGCGGTTACCGCACTCTTCCGTGTGACATCGCGCGCTCTAATCACGAGATAGTGATCTGAAACGATATTGGCTCCTCGGTACGTACGTACATCTGGTTCGTATAGTGACGACGATCTTCCAACACGTGGTCTATTTGGTCGGAAGTGATCCCATCCGATGATTTCCAGGATTCTTTATAGATGTTCTTACGCGAAACCTGGTACTTGCAATGACCAAGTTGTAAAATGCTGCTAGATCTATAACTCGCTGTTACCTTCGCGTTAAAGTCACCAAGTTTGATCTTAATATAATAACTGTGACAGGTAGTGAGGGCTCGTTCCACCTGATCGTAAAAGGCTTCCTTCTCATTATCAGGTAACTCCTCTGTCGGCGCGTGAACGTTTATGAGGCTGATGTTCTGGAATTTACCTCACACGCGAAGGGTGCATAACCTCTCGTTGATTTCATTAAAGCCGATTATGGCAGACTTCATCCTTTTGTTGACTAGGAAGCCTACCCCGAGTATATGATGTTTCGCATGACAACTATTCGCGTGTTCGCTCTTCTGCAGAACACTATTCCCTATCCATCTGATTTCCTGTAGCGCTGTTATGTCAGCATTATATTTAGATAGGGCACCAGCTAGCTGCTGTGCAGCTTAAGCCATGTACTAGATAGCGGACGTCCCATGCACAAATCAATGTCCGTGTCCTTTTCCTGGTACTATTTAGCCGTGTTATCCGTCCGTTAAATCCGAGGCTATTAATTGTTGTCATTATCCCAGGTTTTTACGGGTGAGATTATCGTCCCCACGCCAAACTTTCTTGGAAGGGTCCAACGCATTCAATTTTCTCGATATTTGCCGACCTATACTGGAATTGAGAGCACCTGTTGAGCACAGAAGTTGCAGCACTGGTCTACTGTGCGTCGTAACATTATACCACCTAACCTTTTTCTTCAACCCAATATTACCTTGATCGATGAAACTAGAATAATGAATAATGAAACTAGAACGAATCGTAGACACTTATGCTGCACTGTACAATTTATATCAAGGCGTTCGTGACGTGTGTCAAAATTTTTTTATTTTATTCGTCACGACACCAACCAAATTCAAAATTTTCAAATTGTACGACACTAATGCCTCACTGTAGACTTTAAATCAAGGCGTTTAGAGCCTGTCGTCCAAATTTCTCATTTGTATGAATTTGTATGAAACGGTTTATTGGGTAAATTTTATTAACGGTTATTTTATCGTGATAATTTATTCCAAGTTTTTTTCCAATTACAATACATTTTTCGTTTAAAATGGTGTGAATACTGTTTCAATTAAAACAAACCGAATAAATCTACCAAGCATGGTTGCGTCCATTTTCAAGTATAGGATAAAAATCAGCTCACATAAACATTTCGTTACGAACATACCTGGTATAGTTGTATCATTGGTGCTGGTAACGCATGTGATGTGATAGCAGAGAATATTTATTGGAACCGAAAAAAATCATAATAACATACATGACATTGTCATTACATTAATTATATCAAGGTAAATAGATTAAACATTTCTATCTACCTTACATTGAAAAGCTATTGACAACATTGTCAATTCAAAAATCGCAACAATACATTATTTCCCACATAATGCTTGAGTAGATATTATCAAAGTTTCAAAACGTAATGTGATATTTATTGCTTTTAGTTGTTTTTGTTTCAAAAGAAATAATAATTATTTTTTAGCACTCGACATTGTACAATTACACTTTTTGTATCTCGGATTAGAATCGAAAACCGATATTTTTATGTGTTCTGTTAGCAAAACACACATTTTTCACATAAGAGTATCATAAAGTAAGAATTTGTGACATATGAATATCAAAAAGGATTCGAACATTTCTCGGCTAAATAGGTAAATTTTGATAGGTAAAATAGGTAATCGGCTACGCCTCATTCCGCAAACTTCTCTCTCACCTGAAAAGTGAAGCTTTGTTTACCTTGGTATCTAAACTATCATTAATTTTTTGTAAATACGGAAAATTTAAGTGATTTTTCATCAACGTTTTGATGAATGCGTTTTTAATGGTGGTTCCAATTTTTTGTTTCATTGTTTACTTATTTCAAATTCAACATTCGTCATCTAAATGAAATAATCACGTATACGTTAATATATCCGATTTTGCATATACGTTGATTTTATTAAAATCTCTAACAAAAGTTTTGAATACCACAAATTATTGTTTACAACAGATGATCTTTTGACGCAAATTGTTTGGTTTTAGGCAACACGGCTTTGATTTGAAAATGTGTGAAAAACGCTAAAGCAAAAACTAACTTAGGATTGACAGTTGCATTCTTTTAATTTAAAATACGATATTTATAAATTCCAATAATATATCTGAGAACAGCTGCCGCACTATTTGTATATTTCACATGAAGGATCGTAACATTTTTGAGAGTACGGCTTAAATAAAATAAAATTCTATTCTCTACATTTCGTCCTTTGATAAAAAAATCCCTTAGGACGCACCAATCCTGAGATATGAACATCTCAAACCCATTATGTATCATTTTCCGGAGTATTTTAATACTTGTGTGGTTAACACATTGTTATAAACGATACATAGGTCATCAAATTTAAATTAATTAATTTTTTTATTTCAAATTTCCTGATGAATTGTTGAGTAAATTTATACTTAAAATTCGGTGTTTATACATTGTGTTTATCATAAATAGTTGACGAGTAATGAGAATTACAAGTATTGAAGAACTTTATACACGATTATCTCGAAACTATATTCTCACTGATATAACTCATATAAATTGTACGGCAGAAGTGTAGCCGGTTACAATATGTGAAAAGGGTAGCAAATATAATTTACTACATAAATAGAAAAAACTATTTTTATCATGTTGTTAATTTATAATTTATTATTCTTCCAGTACCAAACTCAACAAAAGAAAGTTACACCAGCTATTGGATTAGAGTTCATAGAGAAAATATTTCGGATATATGGTCATCTGTATTCCGGCCACAACGTATACTAATTGTAATATGGCCCATGTTTCAAGTTAGATCACTCCTACCTTGTTCAGTATCGGTAAGGTTCAGTTTATTTTATAGTATTATTCATACTTCTTTTAATTTTATTATTGATGTTTGTGAGAAAATTTTAGGGTAAACATTTTGTTTTCCTGCATTACGATTTGTCTTTAATATTTATATTGATCTTGCTACAGCATTTTTAGTTATAGCTATAGTATTGTGTATAAATATAAGAGTGCAACAAAATAGTACCCTCAACGTACATTGCCCCATGTTTAATTTATAAAATGTTTGCAAAAATTAGCAACATTATCTTTATTGGATGCTACGAATGCTTTGGCACATGTCCTTGCTTGTTGCTCGTATCCCCATCGTTTCTTGTAAGAGATCTAATTTTGATCATATGTCACAATACGAAGTAGGAAAGGACATATCATATTCCTTGCAGGAATCCAACCGCTTTTGATTGACTTTCTTCGTTATTTTTTTCGGTATCCAGGTGTTTTGGGATAATGTTTTTCGGGGATTATAATCCAACAAATTACGCAATACATCCTCAATAATTTGGGTGGTCTTCCGCGAGGTTAGCTTTGGAGGATCTGCTGCCTGTCCCGTAACTTAGCTACTAGTTGTTGCCACAGGGTAGGCTCGTTTGCTGTGCCTATACTATAACATCTATTAATGGCCTAATCTGGCCACATATTGAAAAATTGACCCCAATTTTTCCAATGAAGGTAAATACAAGTAAAGCAAGTAGATGGATATATGAAGATTAAACCGTTGAATAGATCAGGACAGGAGGTTATAATCACAGTTTAAAAATAATAGAGGATGATATGAAAATGTCCTGCTTAAGTACTTGCTTCGTTAATTCCTAACTGCCGATCCTAAATGAAAGAGTCAAGAGTTGAGTTTTTCACGCTTTTCAAAATAAACGCCGAGGTGACTGGAATGAAGCTCATGTATTTTGTTTACAATTTGTTAGGTAATGGGTAATGGAGTAATCACGTATCTACCAAATCGGATATATTATCAGATACGTGACTATTCCATTTAGTTGACGAATATTGAATCTGAAATATGTAAACAAACAAACAAAAAGAACGCTTTTCAAAATTGAAAATTGAGTTGTGAGTTTTAGTCAACACCATATAAAACCCATTGCCCAATTTCATTTTGACAGCAGAGCCACGCTTTGACTCTTCATTTAGGATCGGCAGTTACTCAAAAGTATAAAACTCACTTTTAAAATAAGTGCTACTCTATGTGGTGAAATGTTAAGTTCTAATAAACCAGGTGAGAGGGAAACTACTAAGATAGGAGAAAAATCCTTGCACATTTGAAGTTGAATAATGTTGATTAAAGATTAAGGACAATATGGTAAAATGTGCTCTACGTTGTAAATAGGGTTTATACAAAAACCGAAAGTTTAGAAAACCGGTTTTCGAATAGTAATTTTTCCAGAAAACCGATTTAAACCGGTTTCGAATTTTTATAAACAAAATTTTTGCTCGAATATTCTGTAATTCAATTTTATTAATAGTAAAAATTTTTTATGCAATTCAGTAGAACAAAAAAATAATAGTTGGCTTATTAAAAACTATTAGAAAATATAAGGTATAACTTGGTTTCTGCCTCGGCTATAACTTCCTCATTTGATAGATATCTCCTTCCCTGGTGGGGTTTTTTCAATCCTGGAAAAAGGAAGAAGTCACTGGGAGCCAGGTCCGGTGAATAAGGTGGGTGGGATAGCAATTCTTTCAATTTTTTTATTGTTAAAACGGACTTGTGACACGGTGCGTTATCTTGGTGAATCAAGATTTTCTTCTTCGCCATGTGTGGTCGTTTTTGTTTGACTTCTTGCACTAACCGTTCTAATAGTGCTCTATAATACTCACTATTAATTGATTTACCATTTTCAAGGTAATCTATAAATATTATGCCTT
>JXOR01000387.1:0-125829 GCA_001014335.1 Coboldia fuscipes
ATATGCAACTATATATTTTCTCTACTTTCATTTGAAAAAAGAAAAAATAATATATGACCAATTTATTATATTCTCTTTTCTTATGGGAATTTTTGTTACAACTTAGACGAGAAGAGAGAGGGANGAGAGGGATAGGACGAGCGGTGATAAATTCTCGCATGTGCGTATGAACAGACACATACAATAGGAGAAATATGCATTGAAGTGTTGAATGATATGACTTCTGTATGCATTATACCGATTTCTTACATTCTTTATCTCCCTCTCTGAATGAATACTTTCCTTCTATTTTAGGTGATTCTGATACCAACATGTAGATATTTTAAATATAATTACGTTTCAATGGAAAAGAGATAAAGATGATAAGAGCATATTAATAGATTCTTTATTCTTATGGCAAATTTGGGTGTGATTGTAGACGAGAAGAGAGAGGGATAGGACGACCGTATAGAATCGGTGAGGGGTACCATCCAGAGAGGCGATGATTGAGGCATTTTAGATGGCGAGCGCAATTTTCAAAAAGGTGGAGACGGCGTCTAAATTAGCAATTAAGTAACAATAGAGGGGTCCAGTTGAATTAATTTACACTTAGCAATGATAAGTACAATACACAAATAAAAAATTGATTTCAAACGAGGCGATGAAGACTTCTTGCAACTTGAAATAGTAACTTGCACTGTTTTTGGTATTTCCTTTTAATATTATGTTTCTCTTCACATTGACAGTCGGTAAAGAGACACAACAATGGCGCGATAAGCAAAACTGCCATGAGAAAGGTGTTACAAAAACAAAAACACAAGAAACAAGCGGTAGAGACATATGGCTTAGCACTCAGAGTTGTAATCAAAATAAAGAAAGAAAGAAAGAAGGAAAGAAAGAAAGAAAGAAACAAGCGGTGTTACCGAAACAATTTTAAAGAAGTTATTTTTATTTAATTAGATCGATATTTATTTAAATTAGCAGAATAGGATTTTACTATAGGTTTATTTGTGATAACACAAAGTAGATTGCCAAATATGGTAAGTAAAAACACATACAATTGCCGATAACAAGAAAGTTGATGAGTAATTCCCTTTTGTTTTTAGTTACCATTATCCTTGTTGAAAACTGCCCAAACCTACCCAATGGTGAGTATAAAATGTTATCGGGCAGTTGTGAGGTAACTAATTGTCTTCCTTTTAGTTGGTAGAATTGAAGAATGGCGAAACATACAACGGTCATTTGGTGAGTTGCGACACATGGATGAATTTGAATCTTAGAGAAGTAATCTGTACTTCGAAGGTGGGTGTTTTGATTTCATTTCTAATATGATCCCTAGCTTTGTAATGCCATCTATTTGCTATTTGTAGGATGGTGACAAGTTTTGGAGGATGCCAGAGTGTTACATTCGAGGTAGTACGATCAAGTATCTTCGTATTCCGGATGAAGTAATCGATATGGTTAAAGAAGATGCTCAAGTAATTATAGAGACATTATTATTTTATTAGTTGGCTAAAGAAAATCAATTCCTTGTAGCAAAAGGCACGAAACCGTCAAGATCAAAAACAAGGTGGCAGACAGGGTCCAAATCAAAGAGGCGGGAACCCGAAGTACGGTCAACAGAATCCTAGAAATACCTTCCAGCAACGTGGAGGCGGTCGTGCTGGCGGTGGTGTAGGAGGCAATCAAGGGCGACAACCTGGAATGCCGAATAAGAAAGTCAAATAGATTTTATCATTGCAGCAATGGGCTTAAGTAATGTGTACTGATTAAGATTGAATTATCCTCTTTTTTGTATTAAACGATATTAGAATATAATTTTATTAAGCCTATGTATTCGATGGTTTGATTTCTTATGAGTTTAGATACATTTTATTAGATGGGTTAGTTTATATTCTGGAAGCAATTCATGTTCTTATGATTAGAAACTGTTGCAAATATTGACCGCGATGAAACTTCGAATTTACAGTGTATGCCGCTTAATTGAGTCACCGGTTAAAAGAATCAGCTGGTTATTTGAACCAAAATTATTGGTATCGAAGTCAATCACGTTTAGTACATAATTTCGTTGAAGAGAATCAATCGCTTAATTGGGCCAAAATTGTTGGTTTCGACGTACCTCGTATAAGCGAAGTCCACTGTATTCTGAACACATAACCTCACTTTTCATTGTTTTGAAAACACTCTTGTCGTGGAAGTTGCGTTCTGGCTACCGGTGAGTTCTCATTTAGAAATTCTCATTTAAAATTTTTGGTAGTGAGTACCTGGTAGTGAGTATTACAGCGAATTAATGAAAAGGTTTTTAGCACCGTTTTTGCATAGTTTTAGAAATCAGTGTAGAGTAAATTCTGTGAAATTATCAATTGAAAAGAAGTGTTTGAGTAGTGGCAGTCGATTCGTCGCGAGTGATTTTTTTAAGTTTTATTCAAGTGCTTTACGAAATTTCAGCTGGAAGATGGATGTTGTAACAAGTGGTAAGTATTCTCAATTACTTAAATGATTTCATATAAAATTTATTCTGAATCTTTTATTTTCGTTGATCGCTTAATTCCCATTCAAAGATGGCGCACGTGGTACTTTTCCGTTTTTTCTTCACCCCCATTCTTTCTTTTGTTTATTCTTAAAATGAAAAAATTGTTGCGCTGGTTGAAAATTTTTTAATTAGTTTTTCTTAATTTTGTGAAATTCCAGTGAATAAAAGAAATGTTAATACTCAACACGGTTGTGGAGATACTGTGGATGAGGAAAACATTGTAGTGCTTCGTACTTGTTCATCGCCAGTTGCAACAGGTGAATCTTCTGAAACAGTAGATGGTCAAGACAATACGGAGACGCAGGTTTTGTGGTTCGAGCCATTTGAAATTCCAACACCGGTGAGTGATTACATTTACTTTATCTTATAATTCACTTCCCCAATATTCATACTGAGCCTAGAATAAGAAATTTAGAAATACTAATAATTGTTGTTCGGACCATTAAATATTTATGGCAAAATGGCGAACATTTTTATGAGGTGGATATTAAACTTTATTGTAACAAGAAGACCAACAAGATATTATACAAATGATCTTTACTCATTAATTAGACTTATGGATTGTAATAAAAATGCCATAATACTCTTCCCTGCATATTTACATTATGTGATATGAACAACTGAAATGCGAGAATTTATGATAAAATTTAAGCAATGGGAATGTCTTCCCCAGCACGGTCACGTGATACATTTAATATTCTCAACAGTAATTAAAAATCAAAGACTTTCCTTTTGCTCTTACTGCTAGCAGTAAAATATGGTAAACGGTTACCTGGGCTACAAATTTCTTAACGTGAAAAATGATGTAAGGAAAGTTGATTTTTATAAAAAAAAGACTGAAGTATTGACAAACTGTCGTAAAAAAGTTTTGTTCTCTTGCTGAAATATCTGGAGGTGTTTTAATAAGTAAATGCAAAAATAGAATTTTTAAAGTTTTTTATACATCAGGAGAAATGGTATGCATCTGAGAGATGATAAATTCGGTGGAAGAAAACAGAAACGTGAACTTATTGCATTAAATTGCTTTTTATAAAAGATGAATTTTTATATGACTTTGGTTGAATATTGATTGAATTGATGGAAATTGTCTTACACTCAAGGATCAATTGATCCATGCTTTTTCTCGATGAGTCCACATGATTTGTTTTCGATGTTGTAAAATAGCGACGTATCGAAAATTGGATTATGTTCATCAAATTTGTTTGAAAATTAAATGGAAACTTTATATTGGAAGATAATAATTTTTTTTTTTAATTAGAGGTTATTCTCTTTTTTCCATTTTTAATAAGAAAGGAAAATTATTTACGGAATTTCAATTGCTTGAAAATGATCTAATTCAAATGAAGGTGAACGTGATGAATAAAAATGAATGAAATGTGTAACATCTGATTGAGTTGTTGTATTACTTTGTGTGTTTAATTGAATTAACGAATTGTTGAGTTGTGTAACGGTTGGACAATCGCGTATAATTATAATGACAATTTTAATTTTGGCTTCCCCAGTGTTGTTGTAAACCAGCTGGATGTTAATTCGGAATTCGGATAATATGCATAGCCACTAGTAACAAATGTTTTAATTAAATATTCATTTCGAGCGAAGGTGAAAATTTTGAATACTTTGTTTCGTTTTTTTATTGTGATTTTATATGCGCCAGTGGTGGGTGTTTTATGTAAATATTAACGACAAGTGGAAATAATGCAGAAAAATGGTACAGACAAAATGAGAAAATTGAATGCGTTAAGGGAATTTTCTGTTAGCGTGGAATTCTCAGGTGGAAAATTTAACACTTTTATTCTTTTCGACGAAAATGAACTATGAAATGATTGGAATTTTATTCATTTGTTTTTGGAGTTTGCGACTAACAAAAGTCCAATTGTTAAACATTTTGATGTTGAGTAGAAATAAGAATGTGATTTCTAAGAAAAGGGTTGGATCTGTTATACGTTAGCGAATAGAATGTTGAATGATTCTTTGGAAAAAAATGATTTTAAATTTATTCAGAAATTATGAATCTTTTGAATTTTCTTCGCATTGATAATCAATCTAAAGTACATCGGCCGCTTGACTGTATGGATTTGAATAGACCATCTAATAAGAAATATTTTCGCGTAATTTTGCATCAATCGTTTAGTTCCGTGTGCTTTTATGTACGCTATCACAAACAATTGAATTTAAGGTCAAAAGTGGTGGTGGGTGGGATTTGAAATAAAGTATGTGTGCGTTTCTCAATCAAGCCAAGCAGCCCTTAAAGAAAATTCAAGTTAATATTTTATTTGTACAACAATGGAAATCGTTTTAGTTAGAACATTATTCATGCCTAGTGTACCATTAATTTTAGCCTTTTCATTTCAAAACTCATGACGAGAATGTTGGATTTTGAATTGTGAATAAAAAAGGGAGAGAAATAAAAAAAAAGGAGAAGTATTTTCGCTTCATGTCACGTCCATCATTTAATTCATACCGATTATTTTTTTTTTCTTATTTTATATATTTTTATCGTTATTTATTTGGATTCTTTTCATATGCAAATTATGGCGACAGACGTTTAAGAAGTAACGCATACATAAGAAAAATTTATGATTTAGTTTAGAGGGATTCAGAATGGTTTTTCTTCATCGTTTAATTTGATGCTTAAAAGTTTACATGTTCCATATTGTGTGTTGATTGAAGCTCTTGATGATTTATTGGATCACATATTATCGTCATATTAATACAACTATATTGTTAATTGATGTGATATTTAAAAGGATGTTATGAAAGAATATATGCATTTTCTCGTATTAATTCCAACGATAAAACTGGAAGTTATCGTAAAAGTTTATTATGATAATAAAATGGTATTTGATTTAGTTATCCCCGATAAACGTGTACTTCGAACAATTGAGTGTCTAGTGGTAGTCGTTTAAAACTTATTTCTAATTAATGTATTGGACTCATTAAAGTTTATGTTGAATTTTATATGCATCATTATGTATTGGGTGATCCAAATGGATATCTGAAAGGAAGATGGTTATTGTAAAGGAATAAGAAAAAAAAAATAGATAAATATGGTCACTGAATACATTTAATAAACTGTATAAAATGATATTGTTGAGTTTGCAAACCCAACAGGTGGATCCATTTAATTAACTCCAGCGGATAAGTAAAGATGATGTGATGATAAGTAAAGAATTGGATGGCGCTATAATCATTTTCAAATGGTGTACACCTTTATGGTTTTACGTTTAGTTTATTCGTTTTTATTTTTGTGTTTTTTTTTGGTTCATCTTACCATCAATAAATTGGACGTTGAATGAATGACAGTGTGAATTGAAGACAGAAGATGGGAACCCAATAAACATGGTGGGCTAAATATTCGTGTTCATCGTTAGCGTTTATGTTGGCCTATTCTTGTTGGGTTTGATAAAGGTGGATGGATTCTGGTGGTGTAAAACAATTTGATTGTACAACATGCTGTGAAGGTGAGGTAGAAACAGTGAAACCTAAATAGCCAACAGACCAATATATTGTGTTGAATACATTTTACTGGTGCTGAGAATATCCTTTTTTTCTATTTTTCTTTTTATTTTTTGGTGTTGTGCGATAAATTGATTAGGATTTCATGTAATTCAATGAGAAATAAATTACGTTTTTATGGTGGGGATCTTTTAGAAATCGATTTTCGAAAATTGATTAAAAGCCCATAGGGCGACATGCCTTAATTAGACATTGAAAATAATAAATGAATATCGAAAATAAAAAGAAAAAAAAAAACAACATAAATAAATTGAAGCGAAAAGATGAAGGCAAATGTTAGGTGACGACATCATGTTGTGTGTGGATTGTAATGTTCCAGATATTGAAGCGACATGAAATTGTGGTGAAATGGTAGGCATCTCATCCTTGAATGCATATCATTAGTTGATGTTATTTTTTGTGTGTCTGGAAATTGAAATGGTTCCGTTGATTTGATGGACCCGGAGATGCTCCTGCTGACTAAATGGTTAAATTGTGTAAATATCATTATCACTGATTGGTCTAGTGCACTGAATTTTTATCGTTAGGACTAATAGGGATGATGGGGTGATTTGAGCGAAAAGTGAAACGGTTCACTAAATGAATAGTGTTGTTTGAAATGTCTTTCGATTTACTGTACGAGAAACTGGCGGGAGCATAAAATAGACTAAAAGGATAATCAGAAAATTGAATTTCCTTCCTCGGCAATAATATGATTTTCTGATGGTGGAATTTCATGTGATTTTGTTTTTTATTTCTTTTAGTCGGTTATTTGATAAAATACCTTATAGCCTGTCAATATTTACCTGTCGGTTAGCTGATGGTTTTACATTGATTTTGGTAATCATCTTCTTTTTCTGTGTGTGATGTATTTGAAATCATCATTTTGAAATTGGTATAGTTGGAATGTTTTGCAATCATTTCTTTTACTCATTTTTTTTTTCGGTTGAATGTTTATTAAAGAATAAACATCAAGTAATTTAATATTCAAGTGATTTTCAATTGAAATTTCTTTAGGATTATTCATTTTGAACTTTCCCTTTCTATTTGGATGTAATATGGGATTTTGTACTCTGACGGTTGTGTGTGGGTGAGGTATGCACATATAACATGTAAATGGTATTGAATTTATTTTAGCTCAATTGAATATTGTACTGTGAAATATAATATGTAATTGAACGCTAAATGGATGATGCTTTGTCATACAGTTTTCTTAAGGTTTTAATCAAATTGAAATGGTCTTCGTCTTTGAATATTTACATTCAATTTATCATAATTTTTTTTTTTTATTTTTTGGTTTTTATGCAATTGAAATTGAGATCATTTTATGATTTTAGCAATTTAATTTTGTGCAAAGATGATGTTTTACTTGGTAAAGATTTATTGTTTAACAATGTAATGGAATTAATAAAATAAAAATATTTTAATAAGATGATTGAATTGGTAAATAAGAGTGATCACTAGAGATTATTGAAGAGTATGGATCTGGCAATAAAGTTGGAACGACCATAAGTTGACTTAATGGATTTGAACTGAAACTGTCACCATTATTCATGAGACAATGATGAAAAGAAATCATTTCATGTAAATCAATGAAGTTAAAGTCAAGTACACTCAACAAATATTATGAATAGTCAATTATCAGGAAAGATGATGATAGCATCAACGTCTTGTACTCATTAATATGGAAATTCTTAAGTGAAATTGAACTAACAATAATCAGTTGAAAATTTTACAACGTAATAACGATTGAAACGTACACCAAAACGAAAATGTGATGATGTTGTACCAAAATCTTATGATTGAAATTGGAAAAACTAATGTTTTGAACGTATAGAACATAATAGTTTCGTTTTCAACAGTATACTTAATCTTATTTGAAGTGATCATTACCAATTTTGTTGTAAAGTTTAAAGAGAATTATAAAGCTTGAAAAAAAAGAATTCAAAAATACAGAATAGAAGTAAAAGTTGTATGAAAGTTTGTGCATGAGAACGCTATGTGTACAGGAAAACAGTGATTTTGAAGGATTATGTTATTGTTATGATGCTTTATGCATCAAATAATTTTATCTCGTAAAAAATGCTGAAAAGGATAAACGATACAATATAACAAACAATTGAAATAATAAATATAACATAAACATATTTTAGATATGAATTGAGAATGGGGGGCGGTTGAAATGCTTTGAAAAACGTGAAGAGGTGTATGGAATGTTTCATCATCATCATCATATGGGGATATGATGAACGTAATGATTTAAAATTGTAACAGATGTTCATATGTATTTTACTGGACATTTGAAATGAAATGGAATGCAAATTTGTTGAATTTCATTTTTTTTTCTTTACGTCGTTATGTTGAATGGAATGAATACTGAGAATATAAATGAAATGGTATACGATAACAATTTTGTTTCTATGTCTTCTTGCCCCTTTAAATGTTGTTGGTTTTCTTTTTTTTTCTTTTGAATTCAAATGAAGCTTTTAATATCCAACTGAGTTTATGGTGGAATGACAAAGAAAAAAAAAATGGAATGAAATCTAACGTTGAATTGTTGATAACATATTGTTAAATATTTACCTGGGGTTTTAAAATAACTAAATATTTGAATATTTTAATTGTTTGGGGTAGGTGGATTGGTGCTGGGAAAATTTTATTACTAAATGGAAATGATTATTATTCATATGGCAAGTGTTATTGTGAAAAAGTTTTTAATATGGAGACATTGAAATGGAATTTTGATATGATGGTTTAGCTGTTGTTATTTGAATATATGTAGTACAATTGAATATGGCAGGTGTGTATAGAAGGTTATAAACGAATGGGGATATAAAAACCTTGAGATGAAATTTAATGATAATTGGAATTACTATTTGCTGTTATGCACATTCGGTAGTGTTTTGATAGTCAAGTGTATTGTCTTAATTTGGTATTGTAATTAAATTCTAATGGACAAGTGAAATCTTATTTAAATATGAAAATCTTTTTGAATACTTTTGTCTATATGGAAATTATCATAACATTCTCACTTAGTCATTTCATTGAAAATATTTTGTTATAGTAATCTTCTGTGTGCAATCATTTTTATTTTATTTAGTGTAATTTCATAAGAGATTCATTATAGAATGCGGATTTTATGGTTCCAGATGCGCTATTCATAAATTAACAGCTTTTTGGAATGGTTTAGTGTTGAATAAAAGATGGGGGGGGTGGTAATGTTAAGGAATTATTTGGTGAAAATTCTTGAAATTGGTGCAAGAAGGTGAAACGTGGGTGGGAGTGGGAGTTGAGCTTATATGACTTTTCTACTGATTCTGGGTTATTTCAATTCAATGTGATGATTCAAAAGGATTTGCAATTTGTTTTCTTCTTTCCCGGTGTTATAGAAATTGCTTTATCACTTACACTTCTATACTTTTGTGCTTTATTTGGTAATTTTAGGCAACAGGATGTAACAACATAAAATGAATTTCAAGTTAGAAATTCTTGTGTTTTTTCTTTTTATTTTTTTGAAATTTGAAACGGTAAATGGTGAATATATTTGTCTAAACATATTGAATTCTCGTTGAAAGTAAATGTTATATGCTATCATCAAATTACTTTTTATGCCATATGGTACAGTGATTCTTATAATTCCATGCATAGTATGGTTTACATATTATTATCCTTTTACTTTTTTTTTTGTGTCTTGGATGGTTGTGTGTCTTTTTTTTTTAACTGAAATATGCAACTGGAGAGACATTTTGTGGTTCCATATGTATGAGACGTTACTGGTTAGTTGGTACTTTTTGTCTTGTTATTTTGATTCTCTTTCGTTAGTCGTGTGAAATAGACATATCTGTATAGTAAAAGCATATTTTATCATTTCCAACATATTAAATTTACCATTATGACAACGAAAGGTATGGGGATATTTTTCTATGATTCTTAATACATTTCTTTCATATTATTTTTTTCTCTGTTGTTTTTCATTTTTAATAGTCAGATGGTTTTAATGATTCCCTGGATGTTAAACTATGAAGCAAAATTTTGGCTTAGTGTTGCATTCAGTATGGAAAATTCATATAATAAATGTGGAAAATCAGCTTATGTTTACATGTAATACATCTGTCTGTTGGTTAGTTATAGGTGGATTGAGTGGTTTTTGGTTAAATACATTTTGGGAGGCATTTTGGGTATGGCTTTAAAGCTTGGCTATGGAGAACAGCACGTAGGATTATGTGAGTTTAATATATGTTTCCTTTTGCCTTAGTTGGATGGATGTTCAAGCCTTTGGTGTGTCTTTTGATATGACATATATCCACATCTGAATAATTTCTATGTGTATGGGATATTGAGGTTTTCATACTAAAGAGGTAATTCACTGTATTTGACCTCTGGTGATATGGTTATCAAGAAAATGTTTCTTTTTATTTTCTTTTTGGTTTTGTGAACAGGTGTTGGTAAACAGTTCAAAATTAATGTGACAGTTTCTTTTTGATTGTTGAATATGGTTAAAAGAAAATATTTTAGTATTTATCAATGATGTGTGGTGTGTAGTTTGATATAGTACAGGGTAAACATTTATTGCCTATTAATAAACCGCGTATCAAGTTAATGTTTTGGTGAAATTTTTTCAGTAGAAAATGACGACTGTTGTTTATGTGTCCTTTTGTTCTTCAGCTAGTCACAGTAGATTGGGAGTTACGAAACAAAGAATTCTTAATTCGAATATTTCAATTCTGATCACATAGTTATGGAGAGGGGTGACGTTATTTTATGGCAATTCCATATAATTGTTCTGTTAAATTTCATTTAGAATTTCTTCTGTTTGTATTTGAATGTGATTGAAACATTCATTATTTTGTTTATATGATAACCGTATTCGTATCACATGTGAATGCATAAATTTCATAATTGATCTGTATTGTGTATCAGATGCTGGTATTTCTATGAAAAAAAAAACCAATGGATTTTCATTATCGGATTTTCTTTTATTTTCATTGCAAAGTCAATAGTAGCAGCAAGCACGTAAATACCCAGAAAGATTAATATCTGTAATTCGGTGGGAGACTAATTGAAAATGTTAATTTTACGTTTGTGTAATTGATGCTAAGTAATTTTTATGTTTCGTTACGAATTTTTTTTTTCCTGTTTTTCTGGGGTCTGTGGGTGGTATGACGATATTCCGTATGTGTTGGTAGATGGTGTATTTGGTGGGTGAAAATATTTCTTAATTGAGACATCAAAGTCAAATGGTTGAATGGTTTAATTCAATAATGATGTAATTATTTTCGATTTTTTTTTACTCGTTTCTCTGTTATTCTACGAATTTTTGAACCAAATAATTTGAAATTGAATTCAAATAGAGGAGGACCAAAATCATTTGGTAAGAATGTATACGTTCATTGGTTCATTGGTATGATGTGGTGAAGTTAAAATGCCAAAGGGAAATCTAGAACTGGTATATTAGAGTTGTTGTGAGAAGTACGTGACATAAATGTTGTTTAAATTCAACTACGGAAGGTGAATTAAGACATTTTCTTTTGATTTTCTTTTGGTATCACTCTAGTAAATCTTTCTTTCTTTCTTTTTAAATTGACATGTAACAGTGATGATAATGAATAACATGGAAAATCGATGATTCTTACTTATTCGGATATTTTTCCTATAAATCAGATCAATTGATATCAATGAGATTCATTTATAAGAGAATATTTAACGATATGTAATCGTTTACGACGGATCTAAATAATTAAATAATTTAATTGCAATTAACACATGGATGGTATGATATTTAACTGTCTTTCAATCGGTTTGTTGAACACGTTTTTGGCATAAATTCAAAAATACATAATAATTTAATGTGTTTCATTTCAATAATGAGTGTACATAGAGGCATGTAATGATTATTGTCTGTGTATTATGATCTCGAATAAATGAAAATTTATAACTAAACAAAATTAATTTTAAGTCTCAGACATAATTAATGAACGTGAAATGGTAACAAATTGCATGTGTGCTTAATCAATTTCGTTCATTTTCAGTTAAATATGTTTACGGCTTTGTTGTTGTTAGTAATATTGAGTTTATTGTAACCACATAACATAATGTTTTCTAAAGTTAAATACCCTTTGACATTATCGCCTTCTGGTGCTTATGAAAAACAGTTGAATTTAAAATTTTTGAAAATTTTTTGGCTCAGTGAACAGAACGGTTTTCTTTTTATGAGCATTGAAACATAAAAGATGAAGATTATAAAATATGCAAATAATAGATGAGAACATCAAAGAACTGTAGCGATAAATATATCGTAATGTTGATTCTTATGTTTTGATATAACTGAAATTAAATGAGTAATTTGGATGTAGTTAAGGCAGTTACTTACTATAACTATTGTCGTATATTTGTAACTAAAAATATTCTAAGATCTTTGGATAAACCGTAGGTGTGGTGTTTCTTTAAGAATAATGAAAATTTAGAAAATTGTTTATAAGTTTAACTGATATGGGAATTAATTAGACTAATGTGTTGGTAATAGTGGGAAATGTTTTAGACGGAAACTGCTATCATATTCACATGGAATAAATAAAATGATTGCAATTTGAAGTTATGTGGATAGATGCAAATGATTTTGATACGGTTATTCAAGCTGATTCTCAATCAAATTAAATTCATCAAATTGTACAGAGGAATGTAGTTATCCATGTGAGTGGAATTAATCCGTGAGGACTTGATGCGAAACATTGCACAAAAATTATTCTGTTTTATTTTATTTATTAGAATCGTTAGCAGTTGAATATGGTGGCCACGTTTTAGTGGGACATTAAATGAATTCAGTTTAATTGCAATGAATGTTTATTAAAATGTTCAATATTGTACTGAGGGGTGGTGAGTGCATGTGTTAGAGCTTTTGGTGATTTTTCCCGCTAGAGGTTTTTCAATAAAAAACCAAATCCAGGTATTTTGTAGCTCTTTGTTGTTGGCCAAAAAGCCTAGCTAGTTGTGGTATACCTATTAGGATTCTAGATATTTAATATGGTTAGGCAATGCGGTTGAATAAAGCGAAAATTGGCAACTCTATGTGTATACCGTTAATTTAATATTCATTTACTGCATCAATTCATCTGCAGAATAAATTCAATTGGTTGGTGAATGCGATAGAAGTCAATCAAAATTAAATACAAAAAAAAAAATCGTCTGTATTCGGTAGTGTTCAAACGTTTTTATGTGGTTATGGGTGTGTTGATTAAATTTACATAAAAAAAATTTATTCATAACTTTAGAATATATTGAATGGTGAATTGGTGTGTGAACAATTTGTGAATTCATTTTTCATTCACTTTATTTGTAATTATTAGAGGATTTTCTTGTTGTTTACCGAATTACCAATGATATTTCAATTAACACTTAATAATTCTTCACAGCGTTAGATAATAATTCACGTGATGGGGGACGTAAAGTGTTTCGCTGTAGTGTTAATTTGAATTGAAAATTTATTTACGAAATAATGAAAACAGAATATTTAATGATATTAAATCAATTGTGTTTCAATTACTAATCGAATTATAATTAATTTTGATTTTAATTAACCAAATTATGTTAATGAGTAGAATGATAATGGTGAATGCGGAGGTATGTTATAACTGATAAATATCAATGAATGAAATACAATTGAATGTTTATTATTATTTAGTTAGATGACGATCAATAGTTTGGTTTTAATTTCCATTTTGTTTAATTGGTTCACTATTCATTTTGCTGTGAATTGTATTGAAACAGAATTGTTAAAACAATATTGGAATTTATGCTTAATAAAATATGAAAATTGCCTTCAATGTGTATGGGCAATTATGTGAGAAATGATGGTGATAATCAATGAACGATGATTAGAATTTGGTAAAAGAAAAAAAAAAAATTGGAAACATTTTTCGTCTGATTAGTGAAGCGGCAATATTGAAATGTTTTATAATTACGAATGAATAATTAGAGTTCACCTGAGGGGGTGCAATTTGAGTAATAGAAATGTTAACGATTTGATCATCATGATTATAAATTTAGAATGTTTTCATGTCTCCTCTTTGAGTTCAATTAATTTTCTGGTCCATTTTCACAACCGTTTAGTTATGGACAAGTGATCGTTAAATGATTGGCAATGTTCAGTGTAGTGTAACATACGAAATGGATATTTGTATCAAGGTTGAATAATCATCATTAATGGTGCACGACTTGATTTTTCCTTTAACAATTTGTCTAATTGAAATAATCGCATGTAGTCTACCTGTGTTTTGACTTAATTACCTATTAAACATCAATTAGCATTTGCTAAATTCTTCTTTGGTCAAGAATGAATGTCAGTTTGTTTTTGTATGTTAATTGTATGGTTTTACATTAGAGTAATTGCATTCCATTTTTAATGTCAACATTTTATGGGTTTATGTTTATATGAGATTTTATTCTTTCTTCTGTTTTATTTTTTTTTTTTTTTTGATGTGAAAATCTTCATTGAAAGTTTAATGTATTTTTGTTTGTTTCAGAAATAAAGTAAGAAACTTTTAAATGAATTTCGGTAACAAAGATACTCTAAAAGATATTGTTGCCAACATAATGGGTACTTGTTGGTTTAAAATGTTTACATTGGTATATTGAAGTGCATCTTACTTAAATATTAATTCGTGAGTAATTATAATGCGTTTTCAGTGTGGTAATTGATAGTAGCTGTGAAGATATTCAGGTGATGATATTTAGGGAAACGATGATATTTATTTGATTGAATAAACGGACTGTAATGAATAAATGAAAGCAATTAGACTAATTTCGTTCAATAAATTGATGGAATGGGTGTGAATCTAATGTTGGAGGTCATTGAATTGGTCAGATTCCCAAAGGATTTATGTTTTTCCTATATATGGATGACTATACGAGGAATATTTATTATTATTATGGTCGATGGTCTAATTGAATTGTATTCGGGTTTTTTCCTTTGCTTCAATTTGAACTCGAATTGTGGTGGAATTTCATTTCTTATCGTTTATCGTTGGTAAAAGAAAATAATTGTTGAAATATGCAAACGATTGTGTCATTTAAGAAAATTCATTTAGTCAACGGTTGAAATATTCTACAGTTGGGGGGATGTTGTAGTAACATTGTTAAGTTCTAGTTAGTGGTGGGTGGCTGATGACTTCATTATTATAGTTTTTAATGGCTTTAAAGCAATATATTTTTATTGAGGTGCTGTTTGTACTATGACTGTACTTAACTACCACCGGTAGATGATTGTACAAATGAACGAACAAAACAAAAAAAAAAAGAAATGTGACGCGAGGAAAATGTGACTTTTTTTTTATTTTAATTTAAAGGACTGCAATGTTTAATGGACGACTTTTTATGTTATGAATTTAATGTAGTGCTAGTACTAAATGTGGAAATTAAGGTTTTAGCAGGAGAGAATAATTTTTAACGATCACTGGCAATTCTTTTTAACCGATGGTGGGAAAAACTAATAATTCGTTGTATTGAGGTCAATGGATTTAAATTATCAAATTATGTGAATTAGAAATGCCATTTGAATTACAATTTTCATATGAATGTATGTTAGGAATGTTAAATGAACCTTATCAAGAGAATATTTGTATAAATTCAAAGTGGAATTTTCCTTGTTGTGAAAAATTCTTATTTACTTACTGATGATGTCATATTTGCAGTTGTTGTTAGTTGAAGAAAATCGTACTAATTAGTTGGTAATTAAGTAACATTTTAACGACGAGAATTGGTATGATAAATTTATTGATTTTAAAATTAATTTTCCTATTAGTTTTATTATGGAATAGCTGCCTTATTACGAAAGGATAAAATTATTGTGTTTTAAAGGCCAAATGGAAAATATTTTAATTTTATTTAGTGAACATAAGTTATACTGTCACAGTTGTACTATATATCACGAGATATGATTTAGTAGAACTGGCTAGTAATGAATGTAATTCATTTGAAATTATATTATTGTATTTAGTAAATGGGGTATATGGATATGCAAGAAGTTAAATATGAAATTGTTGTATGAAACAATACTGAAATTTGAATCAAATTGTGTTTTTAGTTATGCATGTAATTCACCATGAAATCATAAAGCTCTCAATCCCATTTTTTTAACATTTGATGTATGAAACGAGGTTAAATATTAAAGCTTAATTTTGAAGCATTTCGCTGTTTTATAATTTTAATGTTTTATTACAATGTGGATGGAAACAACACTATGTTGGCGTTTAAGAGAGATGGACTGGGGTATAGTTAGTACTGTAAATTTGTGAACAACGAACCTAGGCATATGAAATGGGGGTAGATACACCTGTATGGCACAGGTTGGGGTCTCTAATGAAAGGATTCAAATTATAAAATGTTGGGAAATATATGCAAATAATTACACATGGGATATTTGCATGTTCAACAATTAAATTTCATGTGCGAATTTTACAATGTCTCATTTGGAAAACTATCATTCAAGAGTAACAAACGGTGAAAATAATTGGAATGAATCATAAAAAAATAAAATTAAAAAAAAAAAAGAAGAAGAAATGTTTCATGAAACATAGTCATAAACATTGGATTTTGTAGTAAAGTTTAAAATAGGATTTTTATGCAGTTTCATTTATTAAATAAAATACAATGAAAAAGAGAAAAAAAAAATAAATTCAACGGGCATTTCTCTCTTGCTTACTCTACTATGGTGATGGAAGTTTCATTATCACAAAGTTTTCTTGTGCAATTTAATGTAATTCATCTAGTACAGATTCAATTTAGGTATATGAGTGTGTGTTACGTTGCTGAATTCTGTTTTTTTTTTGTTATTTAGTTGTGGGTTCTACCGTTGTTGATGCTGTTTAATGTTCGGCTGAATCTCATTTATAACATTTAAATGCATCTAATTGCGACATGTTGCAGTTTACTTGATATTGTTAATATGGTTACATGATGAAGTTGCGCTATTTTTTTTTTTTGTTTCTCATTTTATATGCATTAAACGGATGAATAGTTGACAATTTATAAAATAATTACATTACAGTTTTGTTGTATATAATTACATAATTACTCATAATGGATACATAGAAAAGTTTTTTAAAAGTAAAATGATACCATAATGGTTTGCTAAAAGATATTTTCTTGTTGAATTTGCGGTATTTTTTCTTGTTTTTTTTTTTTTTGGTTTATTTGATTAAATGGTTGCTTTTGTGCATAAAAATTTGTTAAGATAATAATGTGAATACGCTGATACTGATGATTCTTAACGACCATAAAACACATAAATTTGATAGAATATTATTTATGAACGTAAAATTGTAAATCAGTGTGATTAAAATTTATTAGTTCAGGTGAAAATGTATTTACATGAAAGTCATTGTTTTATTCTGTAGTGAGATGTGGATACTGTAATGTAGAGTTGGTTGGCTACCGAGAAAATTATATTTTATTCTGTGGGTTTTTATACATTCATTGCGAATAATTTATGGTCGGTTTATTCAATGCGTTTTTATTCGATTGTAGTTTGGGTGGCAAACACAACAGAAAGAAAAAAAAACACCCGGATAGATAATAGAGAAAACCCTTAGGAATCAACAGTCTCGACATAAAAAGGAATGGGAAACTTTGAGATAAGTGAGTCATTTATTACGATTATCATCAGATTGTCAATAGCATAATTTTATTGAATTACACCATTGGGAAATGTGTGAAACAAAAAAGGAACTGAATTGAAGTGTAAATCATAATTTTATCATTTAATATTCGTTTAATATTGGGGTGTTGTACTGAATGGAAACAATAATTTATGTTTAATACACTACGAATACTATTGATGTTTATCACTTTGGAATATTGTGGGTGGTTGAAATGATTATAAATTTTCACTAATTATAATACGATTGGTATGCGCTTTGTAATTTAAAGTTTATATTTGGTATGATGGATTAGAACAAATTACCATTAAATTAATTGAAGTGAATATCTAATGATCCATACAATTGAAATAAATCATATTGGGGATGGATAATCATATTAAAATAGTTGAAACCACAAAATATATTATTTCATTTGGTTGGTATTGATAATTGTATTTGTATTTAAGTGGTGCTTAGCTTTTCTCAAAATTGTTGGATTGTTTTGAAGCAATTATTGGTTTTTTGGGTATAATGAAACCATATCCTCATGTTGAGGTCTAACACAGTCACAAATTGGTATTATTAACAAATTATGCCACAAAACTATTCTTGATCGTTGCCAGTATAATGTGGGGTGGTTGGAAATTTTGAATACTTTGTGTATAGCCACATTGTGGGGTGAGTTTTGTATGGTGACATTCATATGAATTATACAAATTGGAATAGTTTCTTTAAGAAAACAATTAATGATTATGTAATTTGGGAACTTGCGCTTAATTAATTTTTGTCTATTCACACAATTTTTGTTAAGTGGATGGAATTTTCGCGTATGAAAGTTAAAGTTAAATTCATTTGGATGTGATTCTGTTTACATGTTGGAATGGGTTTTTCTTTCTGGTTTGTTCTGAATGGTAGTTATAACAGAGAAGTCCAAAATAAGTTCTTTGCCATTTACTTTTGAGGTTAAAGTTTAATTTTTTTCATAATCATTGAGTTATGACATGGCAAAGGTATGTGATACACGTACAAGTTCCGTCATACCCGAGAATGTTGATTAATAAATTTATTGCATGTCATTGGGTAATAAAATACAAAATGATTTTAGTGGATTGTGTGATGTTTATTAGTTATGGATTATGATTATTTTAGTTGAAACGATACTTTGATGGTGATGATGGTTATCTTCAATGTTTCCTTGGTCATAATGTCCATTGTTCTAAAATTTTACTTATATAGGGATTAGTGTAGCTAATTAACTGAATTTATTAGGTGACAAAAATATGGATCTGTTATAGAAATTAAAGTTCTACAGTTCATTGATTTATTTATTAATTCTTTTGTGAGTAAATTGAATTACCAATGATTTATTTGTCTATCTATTTATGCTTGTGTATTTCAATATGAAAAAAAGAATGAATGCAATTTTATATTGAAATGAAATTTAATTGGATAAATGATTGTTTAATTTCAGTTCAGTATAATTTAATTAAATGTTGTAAAAATCGTTAAAAAAAAATTAATGTACAGATTGTTGTCATTGCAATCCGGAGATGGATATGTTTGAATTTATATGTAAATTCATGTAAATTTTTAATTTTTATTTAATGAGATAAACATAAATTCAATGTAATAAAAGATACATATTTGTGTTGAATTATCTGGAAACCATTTACCCCAGTATAGTTAATTAATGAAAATAAAAATAGCAGAATTATTAATTTTTTTTTGTTCGTTTGTTTATCCAACTGATATGAGGAAAAAAGACATTGAAAATGATTGGAATAAAGTTTTAAATGTACCTCATGTAAACTGTAGAAATGATTTTTTTTTTTTAAACAGAAAAAAGCAATGATAAAATTCGTGTACAGAGTTTGTTCATAAAATTATGTTACAATGTTGATTATGTAGCCAAGTTGTAGTTTAATAATTTAATATGGTGCTAGTGGGGCTACCACCTGTTTAATGAGGAACGAGCTAGAAGATGAATTTTCTATTAGTTAATATTTGATATTGAACATACCTTTTGGTGTTAACAAATTTGAATATTCATGATAGGATGTTAATTATTAGTGGTCTGGGTTAGAGAAACAAGTCACCATTCCATAATCCTTTTTGTTAGTTTCCAATTAAATGGTTTCGTCTAAGTGACATTATGCATTTATATGATTGTTTGTATGGCTCAAATGGAATAGAATGTTTTTTGGTATTCTGGTGGTGGAAATTTTAATTGTTGGTCATAGAATGAGACTAATATCAGCCGGCGATGAGTCGATATCAATTCATAAACATTTAAAATCATTTAATATTTAATAGAAAACGGAGATCTCTTTGTATTATAATTGTATGGAAGTGTAAATATTTATAGATGAAGTTTTGTTATTATGAATGAATCAATGAGATTTAGTTGAAAACTAAGAATTTTCTATTCAATGGTTTATGGTGATTGTTTATAATTAATAGATTAATCTCATCAGATAATTTATATTGAAAGGAGTGAATATCTATGAGAGAATGTATCCTCTTCATTTTAACATTCTTGGTAATTACATGTTATTAGATATTGTACTATATGGTACTGTGTGGAATATTTAATAACAAATATGGTATGGTATTCATAATTAAATAGTAAAATTATAAATTAGGAATCTTTATGTATGATTATAATTGTATGAAATTACGAATATGTTTTGATTAGTTTATCAAATACAATTAATTTGATGATTGTAATGTTACATATTTGTGTAAATAGCAGAAAGATAAAATGATGAGAAGGTTGCTCAAGTATTTTTGTTGCTTTATTAACGATATTAAAATTAATTAGTTAACACAATGCATGTACCATTGCTGTATAGATCAATTGTTGTTTGAATATGGAAAATTGGTTGTGTGTTGTTCTATTTATTCATCTGATGAAGTGTATGTGTGTTGTGGATCTTCTGCATATTGTTATCAGTACCCTTGAATGGCAAAGAGAGTAATTGAATTTAACTTAAGTATTATGTTGAACTTTAGCTCTAATTTCTTGAAATAATATAAATGAATTTGCTTGGGTAAAGTCTTCATTTTGGGGGTGGTGGATAATTGTCGTCTTATCGGTTGTTGAGTATTAGTACAATTTGGAAAATATTGTTTCAAGAAAGTCTGATTGTTGATTTTTTGTGGAAGAGGATTAGTTTGTTTCATTGTGTTTCTCGATATGGAAAATATCGTATATGCATAATATCATTCGTCTATTGTATTTAGAGAGGGGTAGAGTCTTATAATAATTTCATTTAGATGGTATATGAATATGGTTTGGTCCCTAAAAGCTGATGATGAAATTATTAAAGCTTCATTATATTCGGTGTTATGTGTTATATTCATCGTATGTGGAGTCACGTAAAGAGGATTTTCATTTTGAAAATTGGTAGTATAAGCTGTGTGAAAGGGTATCTAAATTTAATTAAGTTCTTCTACCTTTAGGTCTCTGTATTCCAATTGGATACTATGCCACGTTAGCAATGTGTTACTTCTAATTTTAATGTAATTCACTAAGATTGTGATCCAGTTCTGTCGTCAGTTGACTTGTATGTCTTATACATTTATGGCCAAGAATATAATTTTTATTTTTATTTTGCTTTATGTTAAGGTAAAATTTCATATATCAAATTGAGTGTAATGCCACCACCTCACCATTATTATAGTTTTTCTTTGGTTCATATGCAAATAATAAATAAATGCCATTGTATGTGGTGGATAGATTTTACAACAGAAACGATATATTTTGTACACTTAAAATTGACTTAATAATATATCACCAGATGAATTTATATTCACATTTAAGTGTAATACATTCATTAAAATATATGATGTGGCCATTTGGTATAAGGTTGAGTGAAAGGAGAAGGTGTTTCTTAGAATGGGTATGTGTGTGCATCAACTACTTTCTGTATTTGATGAGTAAGAGTCTAGTGTATGGAACGAATAGTTTAATAACAAGTGGATTATTGGAAGAGAATGAGGTACACGTGAAATGGTATAATACTTCTGGTTCTGGGTATACATTTCAATGGTAGTAGTTGAAAGGTTTTGATGGTTGTTTTTGTGGTCGTTGTGAGATATTGAAACACTCTGTGTTTTCCTCATACTTAATATTGGTTGGGACTTTCGTAGTAGTTGAATACACCAAACCACTAAGTATCGGGGTAGGTTTCTAAATTGCACTGAACCAGAACATAACGAAAAGGTTTTTTTCTCTCTCTTTTTCTTTCTGTTAATATCATTAAAATGTTACACCAGTTGGTATGTGTTAGATGTATACTTCCTATTTCAATTCTATTGTTCAGTTGTTTTGTATTTGCTTTAACATTTTCTGCATGTTTATGTTTTAAAACCCGAAAAATTTACTGTCAGCTATTTTTCGTATTTTAAAATTAATGTACCACCGAGTTTTCCTATTGAAATGAGCTTGATTTGGCCCTGTGTATATGGTAAAACCGGAAAAGAGTAAAATCCCGTAACAACTGAAATTGTACCACAAAATAAAATCACCTTGGCTTTTGGTTCACTGCTGTATAGTGTATTTCTGCTGTTTTATCGTTTTGTTATTTCTGACCAGTTTTCCATGGAATATATTCCGATTAACGAGGTTGTCTTCATACAACCAAGACCATTTGATAATATTAAATGGTGTACAAAGTTGTTATCCAATACACCGTAACAACTTACTATGGAAATTTAATGTTTTTTTTATTGTGGAAAATTTTAACGAATAATAGGAATTATTTGTTTAGTCTTTGGTAGCTCTATTTTGAGGTGTTTTCCTTTTATTTTGGAGAGATTCTTAAGTTCGTTTTTTTTTTTTGTTATATTTAACATCTCATATAACTTTATTTGAGTTAACCGCATAAGTTTAAGTTTAGATTTTCACATTTTCGTTCTTTAAAACGTCAAAGAGTTTTTGTTTTCGTTTTATTAAACATAAATCGTTTTGTTGTGTTTCCCTTTCGGTGTTAAGGAAAATTGTTATTTTAAAGAGTTTTTAGGTTTCGTTAAAGAAGAAAGTTTGATTTTGAAAACTGGACGATAAAACTATTCGAGTAATCCACGTAATTATGGTGTTATTTAATGTGCTGGGTGTTAGATGATGAAACGATAAATTAATAAAGAGATGAAAATGTTCGTTTTTATTATTGGATTTATTTACGTTATACCAAATACTAGAATTAAAGTCCACCCTTTAATGGAATAAAATACAATGCATATTGAATCAATACAAAATATACAATTTGGGCGTATTTTCTAAACGAGAGGAAGAGTTTTATTTGGTTTTTGTGTTTAATAAGACAAACCACAATGGATAAGTTAATGGCTGGATTGAAGGTATAAATTACCTAAAGAATCACCTGACCGAGAAAATATATCCATTAAATATTGTATAAATATTTAATTGATCCGCATCATTAAGTTTTTCCTTTTCTCTTTGTTTTAAGGGTGGGCGGTTAGATGATGATGTGCACGTTGAAAATTGTGTGTCACCACAACCAACTGTCTTCGATCTTATGCTCCTTGTGGTTGATACCTGTAATATAGAATGGATATTATTTTTCGGTTGGATAGAATGAATCTCATATTTCATTTGGTGTGAGAATATTTCTCATTTTAACCTTCGGCATTTATGTTTTTGTTTTTTTTCTTTTCTATTTTTATTCTCTGTGAAAAATCTGTTCATCGTTTCATATAACTAGAGATGAAAATACTTCGTTATTTTGATCATTTGTTAAAGAGAGGACAACAACCAGTTAAAGTAATTTGAAAACAGTCAATTCTAAGAAAATCTGAACATAAACGATATTTAAACATTTACTTGTAGTTTATCAACATGAAATGGAATATTCAAAACTTTTGTACTTCGGGGGTGGAACGAGTAAAAGTTTTTTAACGATACAATTACCATTTGGTTAACGTTACCATGAACCAGCAAAAGTAACAGTTTTGCCAAAAAAAAAAAAAATGAAACTGGAAATCGACCAGGACCATGAAAACTCTTTCTCTCTGGTGGCTTTAGATCTAAAGGGATTTTATAGATGATGCTGGCTGTTAAAGCATGTGGCAATCCAATGATGATTGTGCCTTGATCTTGTGACGTGATGCGTAAAAGGATTTTTATTTTATCCTGAGACTGTAACAAATGACTATTGGTTTATAGATATACTCATTTAATTTCTGTATCTGTTTTTGTTTTGCTTTGAAGATTTGCCAGTTCAACATTAATCGACAGTAGGAAAACAGTTTAGATTATTAGGCAAAAGTTTTGCATACAGTTCGTCGCCTCTTAAGGTGGATAATCCAATGCGTATTCGTGATTTAAGTAAATGAACTACTTTGGGGGGGACTGGGGTCTGGGGTTAAGATGAAAAGTTTATCAACATCTTTATTTTTGAATAACTCACTTGATTTAATGTGTGTGTATGTGTGATTTTATTTGTATAATTTTAATAGAACATTAAACATATTTAAAGGATATGATTTTATGTTTTTTATGTGTGACATCCTATTATGTTTTTTGAATATTTATCTTCTGTGATACTGTAACAATTGTCATTTATATGATGGTTGGTAGAAATTTTATTTACAAATGTTTTATGGATGGGAAATATGAAATTATTTATATGAATTATAAAATAATTTTGTGGGGGTGGTGGGTGATAGGCTGAGATATGACGGCATGTGGTAATAATCGTAACAGATGAAAAATTTTTTTTATGTGAAATGGTCATTGGATTACATCTCTTTGCAATTTTGCGTTCAAAGTTTTACAGTGTAGAGTGAAATTCCTTTATAAAATTTATGCAGAATTTGTCGTTTGCATTAAAATGATATCAAATTAATTTTATTTAATTTTAACTTCACTTGTATAGACACTTGAATTGTCGTCATCTTGTTTCGATGTACGTTATGCGATGATAAAGTTTATTTAATTTTTCTCCTCATGACTCTCTAAGTTTAGGGTGTTATGTTTTGTATGACACATGAAATCATTGAGATTTCCCGTATACAGAATGACTGGCAATGACATCAACTTACTTTAGTTTTTCTCAATGGTTTCGTGTCTCTATCTCATAGTATGATGGTTTTCTATTTTGTGCTGAAAAAAATAAATTCAGCAGTATCATTTGAAGTGTCGTGTTATTTGACTCCTATTGGCAATTCATGATATTTTAAACGCTAAAACGGTAATGGAATAATAATTTTTTTGTACGTTTAAATAGAAAAATTTAAACTTGTGTGATTCTGTAATTTCAAAGTGTCTTGAATGATGCTTCAATTTGGATAAAATTGCATGCAAATTAACTTGGTTAGAAATGGTATTCTTGTTAGTAGTCAATGAGGATTTTTAGGAGAATGTGAGAAGATTTCTAAGAATGTTTTATGTGTACAAGAAGAGTTAGTTATTTAGTTATCTCGGTTAAATGAAACTATGAAATTGTATTGTTGACTATCGGAAAATTATGTATTTTTTCAGTCTCTTATTTCATTTTCTCTTTGGAGATATACACAAACGTTTGTATACTTTACCCTATGGCAAAATAAATTGGTAGTATAGATGAAGGTAATTTGTTTAATATTTTATAGTCAAATTTGGTTTATCAAAAGGATTTTTTGTTGTTGTTGTTGTTGTCATTCGGTTTGGTTGGAAGAATTTAATGGGTAACACGTATAAGAGATATCTATTTGTATATCAGAATATTTATATGAAATGGAACACATTCATATGCACATAAGATTCATATCTTGATAATATAATTTTTATATTTTGGGTAAGGGACATTTTTCGTAGGACGAGATAGCAACGAAATGACCTTTAGATCCGGTCTTTCTTTATATAGTTGTGCATTTAAGATGACATCCACTTTAGATACAAGTGGGAAGGAGTTATCATTTGGAAGTTATTTAACCATTGACTGCTTCATGCCATCAATTCAAATATGAAAATGGGGGTCTTCATTTTCAAGTTGATTCTTATTCCTTACGTTTCATCGTTCAGCTGCTCACTGTATTTTATATTTATTTATATTCTTTTTTTTCTTTGCTTTGGATCGTTAATCCTTACCAAACTATCTACAGTGTCTCTTAAATCGTAGAGGATATTCAATGTTGTTAGACATTTATTTGGCCAAAAAAAAGAAAGTAGAAAATATCTAATAAGACACTATTGAATGACTTCGTTTTGTACCACTTCTCTAATACGGACAAAATAGCAAACATTTATTATTATGAGATGGTATCATTTTCTTTATGCTATTTACTCTTTAATATATCGATTGTATAAACATGGAATATGGAGGAAAATATTAGTGGGGATATACATACAGGATATAGGCGAAATAAGGCAAAAAAAAAAAAAACATTCAAGAAAAGAATAAAATCACTAACGGAAGATTATGAGAGCCAATGTTTGAATATGTCAAAGCATATTAAATGAAGAGAACGGTAAAGCTAAAGTTATGTTTGGATATTCATATACTCTTTCGATATTTTTCTTTTAGATTCGTTTTTATTCTAAGTATACAGAAAGTATTTTGTGTAAATAGGCGTATACACACTGAATATGGAGTATGTTGTGTGTCCCTTTAGTAAGTAGTCGTTATCAGTGTTGTGTCTGTTATTTGTGGAACTGTGCACTCTATCGACAATGGTGTCTCATACCATTTTGTTGTTAAGCAGAAGTTTTGTGGTGTTTGGTAGCTGTTTGGGAAAATTGTAAAAACCATATGAAACTTTTTTCACATGTTTACCATTCGCTTATTGAAGGTTTTAACTGTAACATTTCCCGGATTCAAAAAAAACCAACTCAATTCATGGATTCTGTGTTCTCTGAATATTTTTATTCTATTTTTCGAATACATAAAAATATGCAAAAAATAAAACTTTGATATTTTTTCTCGCTGATATTCATAAAAGATATGAAGAAAATGGATGGTCCATAGTATTCTGTATGTTAATGGTACTCGTTTGAAAATATTTTCTCTGTTTCACAGGATTCATGGGACGATTTTAATAAGTTCCATCAATTTTCCTCTTTGGTAACAGTGGAGTTTTGTATGAGAGATGAATGGGAGAGAGATGGTTTTTATTCCCAGCGTATTAAATTGATGGAAATTATTTACCTATCTCGTCTGATTTTCGGTACGTTTCAATGTTTATTCGATCTCTTTTAAATATACATAGTGGATATCTATACTATAGAATCTATAGAAATGAAATAGCATTTTTGTGATGAATTCATATTCATCCGGTGTATTTGTTGAATTTTTATAACCCCCCCGGATTGAATCTTTGGATAAATAAAAGACGGATTTGAGTGCATTCACTGGTTCGGGGGTTCAAATGGAAATATGGAAATTCTTTTTGGTTTTAATTTGAATTTAATATTTTGTTCTTTTTTTTTTGTGCTTGAACCATAACGATATAGTTTTATGGAAAATGTATGTTGTGTAGTTATTTTCTATTTTATGGAAAATTCAATGGAAATGAACGTGAATTTGAAGTGAGACGTAGAATAACTTTAGTATGTTTTTTGTCCTCGAAATTCAATCAATAAACTTTTGCGTGATAAATTTCTTTGGGTGTTACTATCTTTTTCTTTTCCTTTTTTTTTTTCTCATCGGTCCCAGAAAAAAGTAAAATTTTATGTATTGTCATGTTTCTTTCGATTTAGCTATGGGCCATTTTCAATGTTAAAAGTGATGATCCCCCCTTCACATATCTTTGTTGCTCATCATTTTTGCATTAAATATAATGTATTGTTGATGAGGGATGATGATATTCCATATTTATTTATAGCCATTTAGGGAGAGTAAAACGGACATTTACAATGGTATGGACAAGTATCACAAAGTACACAAGACATTGATCAAAAATCACCGTGACCTATTTATCATCTACAGGTAAAAATGGTTATTCCATTGAGAATATGCTACACCATTCATCGGAAAAGTTCCTTTGTAAAGTTCAATGGTCTGTGTCGCATCAATTTTCACCTTTTTGTCAGTGTTTGTGTTTCATGAGACATTTTTGTTGTATTTCTATTCATTGAAGGTGTACGGATGTGGTCTGTTGTCGGTATCAAAATTAACGGATGGTGTATGGGAATGTTAGAAGTAAAATGTTTCCAGTTTTAATAAAGTCATTCATCCATAGTTTTGTATAACAAGAGAGTGATACAGTTTTGATGGTGAAGTACCATTGGGACATTGATTGTTGATTGTTATATTTTATCTATCTTAATAGTTCAGTACTCTGATGTGTACGCCAATTTATTCGCTTAATTTATTTCATCATCATCGTATCACACAGATTCAGTGTAGAATTGAGTACTTCATTGCTGTTCATGAAATCAGATGGTGTAAGGAAGAGAGAGATAGAGGGAATGACATAAAAAGGGAAACAGTTGATTGTTGTTCACACAAATAATTAATCAGGGGCTTCAGGTATCACTAAAAAGGTGGAAAAGTCGTAATACAAAATCAATGGGTATAATGGACAAAAGGAAACCGTTAAATCACCTTAAATGATCCAAGAATTTCTCTTCTGCTTTTTATTTGTCTTTTATATTCATTTATTTTTATTTTACTTCCCATAAGTTACATCTTCTATATTCGGTTTTTATGTTTTTGGTTGATATTTCCTAAAAATGAAACTGTGTGCCTGTGTGGTGTATGTCCAAACGTGGAGCATTAGGGTGGCTGAATCGTTTGAAAAGGAAAATCGGAATAAATTGAAATATCAGCATAATGATACTCTGATAGAGAAGAGAGGGTTTGGTATACCAAATTCAAGTAACACTAGACAGTACTAGGCTTATCAAAATGTCGGTGATAGAGTGAGATCTTATCATCAGGTTCTATGTTTCAACAGCAAGAGGGCTGCTAAAATTTCTATAAATCACTTCCGGCTATTTTATATTTGTGAAACAGAAAAGAAAATTTCTGATTACGCCTTTGAAATTCATTAGTTGAAATATTCTTTATCGTTGATGTTAGGGGTCAGTTGGGGGTATGTCCAATGAATGTGTCCCCTTAAATACAGCAAAAAGGTGAGGAATAATGATTTCTCTTTCCATTCACCGTTACATTTATCAACTTCAACCAGATTTTATATGCGTATGCTTTATGCGGTTGGAAAATCACGATCATATCCTGATGCTGAAAATTACGAAGCATTTTCCCTAAAAAAAAACGAAAAAAAAAACTAAGGAACCACCATCACCTTATAATTATTTTCATCAGGTCACTGGAGGAAGGTTGGAAAAATGCGTAGCAATTAAATTAATTTCATTTAAATTACACAAACTGACCTCATATGGTTTTTATTTGATGTTTCGTGTAGCCCATTATGATAAATTGTATATTTACCCAAAGATTGTCCAAAGGAGAGAGAAATTCATTCGAAAGGAATATGAAAATTTCAGTGTTTTATTAAATTAATTTTTGTTGGCTTAAGTTGTAGTCCGTGCGATAAACGCAAGATAGTGTTTTGTTTAACTAAGCGGATGGTATTGCATAGGAATTTTTGTTGGTGAAATTATGACATGCAAATTTATTTCTTTTACGCGATAAGTTTACACGGTAATCGGTATTTTTATTTTTGCCACGTTGGTACGTTGGTATGTCGCCTTGTATTGTGACCTTTTAAGCCTTTCGTTGGCTTTTAATCGCTAAGAATTTACTTTTCTATTTTGTTGGTTTGAAGGCTCTGCGGGTGATTGCGGATAGAATGTCCAAGTCACGTCAGAATTATTTTCCGTAATTTTTTTTTTTTGGTTTTGTCGCATTTCTTCATAATATTAATTCGGTGTGTGTGTGTGCAGATCAATAGCATTACGTGGCTTTTCCAATAACATTGTCTGGATGTTTAGTCAAGCGATGTTGGGGTGTTGTATTAAAAATGGAAAATAATGTCACAGTGAAAGATTATGAGGTCGGTCCAAGATTTAATCTAAAAAGCTAGAACTTCCATTAATTCCATGACGTTAAAATAAGAGCATTTTTGTATTGTTTTTTTTTTTTGTTTTTTGGATTTTGTGTATGGACACTTCTCGTTTAACTTACTTTATGCGTGTTTGTGTGAACGGTTATCTGTTGTTTTGTGGTTAAATTTTTTTTTGTTTTAGGGTAAGGAATATGGACTACGTCCAATGATGAGCCCAAAATGTGTGCGTTAATGTCATTGAATAGAATTTTATTCCCATCTCTAATAATATCGGATTATGGTTTTATCTGTAAGTTGAAGTATTAAGGAATTGTTATGCGAACGGTCTGAGGAAAGGAAAATACGAAAACAAGTCACCGTTTCATGAATTCCAAGTATTTTCGGTATATTTTTTTACGGTTGATTGGCATTGTTTAGAAAAAGAGTCGGTTTTTTCTTTCTAATTCACCGCGATGGTGGAAAATCTGCTAACTAGCTTATTTATTGTTGTTGTTATGGGGTGGACGACCCATCATCAGATGTGTATTGCTTAGTGAATTGTAGGTGGAGATGTTTAATATGACGATGAAAAAGAAACTGAAGCGTAAAATGAATTGAGCAGATGAAAAGATCTTCGTTTAGTAGAATGAATTTAGAAGACGAATCGAATGAACATTAATAATTTTCCATTTTTGTTGTTTTGTAATATTACGGATTCGCGACATGTAAACCGTTTAATAATTTCATTGTGATGAATTTTATTATTGTATCGTTGGTGATAGTAAAGGACAGTTCCGTATCATTTATTATAGACAAAGTACTCGGAGATTGATAAAGGAATATTGAATGTTGTGACGTATTTCTTTTGATTTATCATGGAGAAATTTTGAAATCAACATCGATTTTTATCAATTTTCTTTAAATCACTGTGTCTAGTATCGTTTAAATTAATTCCTTTGATGTTTCTATTGAGAAGAATATTTAAATACTATAAGCGTTAAGGTCTAATCAATTGAAAATAGATAGACACATTGGTATATTTATAATCCAATTAGTAATTCGTATTGTTACTATTATCTGGTGGTTTTTAGTTTAAAAGAATTTTCAACGTAAAATTATTCATTTCCCCCAAAAACACAATCGAGAGATTGAAATGGATGGCGATGAGTAACGGAAAATGTCTATTACGAAAGAAAATCCGTTTCATTGATTGAAAATATGTGCCAAAAAAATTTCCATAAAACAATTCAGATTTTGATAAATTGTTTTTGTCGAATGAGTAATCGATGGCAGCCGGTGTGTTACCTGAATTTAACTAGTACCAGCCTAATATAGATTGAACCATAACACTATTATGAACGAAATTGTAATGTGGTAAATCAACTACTAGTTAACACCCAAAAAGACACGAAAATGTTCATTTTGTTGTCTATGGTATCACAACGTTTAAATTCAACCGGTATTCTCATTTAAAATTTCATTTGCCAAAAAAAAAAAAAAATGGAAATGAAAAATTGAGAACGAAACAATAAATGGTGAAGGTATTCCAAGGCAATGAATAGAAACCGCGACACTGTTGTTGGGGTTCAACTACTTTGAAAGTATTTGGTAGAGCTAAAAATGCCACGTTAGATACGAAAATAACAATCAATTTCAGTTTTCCAGTGTTTTCTCTACGTTTTCGTTGGAAAATTCATTCTTATTGCTTTTAAATTGACTTTATTTTTAGATAGTCGCGTGTATGTGTAGATATTTTCTTCCATTCTATTTGTGTAATTTTCCAGCAGATTTGAATGGGTTTTTATTTTTGGCGAAAAATTGAAAAACAAAATAGAGAAACATAGAAGTAACCGTTTGTTATACGAAGGATACGTTGAGCTCAACTTCTTATTATTTAATGACATACTGATTATTTGTGGCTTTGTGTATATGTAACCAGTCCCACGTTTCAGTTAATACGATATGGTATGGAATACTCAATTGATGCGTGTGTATTTGATTTTATAAAAATAACTATTTTCATTTCGTCTGATACGATTAGTGTGATGACTTTCTTTTATTCTATTGTTATATTGAATGTGAATGGTACAGTCTTTGGTGGGTCATTTATAGAACTGGAAAATTGTGGATCGAAAGACACAATAGATAAACTGAGGTATTGAATTGAAAGTAAAAAGATACAGAAACAGAAAGAGGATAACTGACCATTTTGGCTGCAGTAGAGCCTATCGATTTTAGAAGTTTCAGTTTACACAACGATATGGTTGGATAGACCTAACAAAATTGTTAACATTGTAGGCAAACCTGTAATGGGACTGTGTCACAAAACACCTGTATTATCGATTGTTTTTTTTGAATTTATTGCAAAGGTACTTTTGTTTCGGTTCTAATTCCTGTGCTGCAATGCGTGACCCGGTAGTAAATGAGTGTTCCTTTGTAGAAAAACAAACGTTGTAATTCAATGTAAGGTTCGACTACATGGCAGTGGACATATTTCACTTGGTGTCTTCTGGTTTATCGTTTTGTTTTTCTCTTTTGTTTTGTACTTCACCGACAAAACAAAAAAGAGGAATGGTTTTTTTTTTTTGTAGTTACCGTTTTTATTTGATACGTCCGGGGACTACGTGGATAAAATTGCTGACAATTTTTCTTTCGTTGGGGAGATGACGATACAAATTATTTGGTATCTACGTGATAGTGATGAATAAGAAGTCTACCGATCGAAGACATCAGATAGATGTTGTTTTCCCTCTTGAAAAGCTCATTTCCGTTTTTATTTTGTATCTTTGTTTTCGGTTCACATCCATTACAAGTGGGTAAAAAAAACTTTTTTTTAAACTGCAACCATATTAAAGAGGTTACAATTTTCCTATTTGTGCTAAAAATAGAAAGCGAAAATTGAAATTGTCTGTCTTTATTCCCTTGGAATGTTTTGTTTTTCTCTTTTGTTAAATGCAGATTTTGGAATGTTTTACATGGATTGATGAACTAAAATGTAATAAGTGAGAAGACATTGTGGGAGTTAAAATAGAAAAAAATTGTAAATTTTTATCGCTTTTAGAGGCATCATCAAGTTTTGGTTGCTTCTTTAAAAATTGTTCAATTGGAAGTGACTGGTGGTTGGTAAAATAATGAAAGAATAAAGTACGTATCCAAATGAATAGATGGTTTGGTATGGAATTAAACTCGCATGAATTGAATGAACGTTGAAAATGAATCGTTATCCAAATTTCACGTTTGCATATTGGTTTTCCTTTGAATGTGGTAAATAATTTGCTCAATGGTAAATGAGTAGAAGAATTGGATTCAAAAGAATTTCAAGGAAGAATGGGAGAAAAATTATCACGGATTTGTCGTTGTGTCAAGCATATTTAATTTTAAATTGTTCACAATGTGAAATTGGTAAGAATGTGTTAAATGAAGTTAGATGAATTGATGATTTAAGCAATGATCTGAATTTTCTCATTGCAGTTGAACAGGAAAATCGGTTGAGAATTCAAGGAGAGTAGAAAGTAAATCCAGATTAAATTCAATGTATGGTGTTATCAGTGGTATGTGCCTTTGCTTTTGTGCTATTGGGAAATGGTTTAGTGGTCCCAGTACGTATTACGAGAAAATGTATGATTTGTAAAATGGATTTTAGTTAGTTCTTTTCGGTTTGAGTGGGAGGTGTATTACATGAGAAAAATCTTTGAATCAAAATGTTAACACTGGGCTGATATGTGACGTTCTATGTCAATATGTAATATTGTCTCTCTCTCTTTGGTATCATTGCATTTTGACTTAAATGAATTGATAATTTTCGATGTTTTCCCGTAAGTGTTTCAAATTGAGACATTTTTATTTTGGCATTTTGTACCAGCATTTTAGTATTATTTCTGTTCAATTTGGTATGAAGAAATGTATATGGTTGATACATACAAATAGAGTGATTTGTCATATGTGATTCACAATCTGTTTGTTGAATGAAATCAGTTATTTGAATCTTTTGCTCTGGTGCGTTGTATTACGACACAATTGTGTATTGCTCCAGATGGTTAGATGTATACAAAATTTTCTATTTAACGTTGGATTGCAGTATGACTTTCATGAATTATATATTTCAACGAAATGAAACTGAAACATGGAAGAGATTGAATTCCATGTGAGTTATTTAAAATGGAATGGTGTAAATTAAAATTGTTAATATTGGACATGATTATTTTCGTTATCACTTAACAGTGAAAGAAATGAATTGGATGTTACAGTACGATACCAACACTTGGCAATTGTATTAAGAAATGTCTAAGCAAGTCAGTGTTGTTAGCACCTAATTCTGGTTAAATCTTTACGTTTTGTTTTCAGTTTGACAATCATGTACTACCTGGGTTGACATGAAGTTGAAATTGTAGTAAACATTAACATACGGAAACTTAAATAAATGTGAATTTGCACAGTTTCCATTTACTGATGGTTGCATTACGAATGATGGTATGGAATATGTTTACGTTACCAATTTTATATGAATTCACCCAACTTACATGATTTACCTGTTCTGTTTAGTTTATTTTTGGTTCAGGTGCAACATGATTGAATTTCACATTTACATAAAATATACAAAGTGTCCGTATTACGATTATTCACAAGTTTACTATATCCTGTCAATCATAATAGAACTGTGCTATATTCTCTTTTATACCACCAGAAGGTATTACTATTTAGAGTTTTATCTATTCAAATCCATTACACTACGACGTGTATCATATTTCGGATAGAGGATTTGTATATGAAATTAATTTTATGTGAATTTTTGGTTGAATATATTTGGAATAAAAAAATTTATTATTTGCGAGGGGGTGTGGGCTATAGAAGAACTGCAATGATGACAATGTACAATATTTAAATCGTATAAATCAGAAAACATTTAATCTGATTATAACAGAATGCCATTTAATTATTTGTGTTTCAATTGTGTTTAATATGAACGTATACAATCGAAAGAGAAAAACTTATTTAAAATGACGTGCATAGATAGGAATAATAAAATGCCAAAAAAAACCACAGAAATTTTTATCTATTATTGTATGCTTTCATCATGGATTTTTGCCAGGCATTTAATAATTCCATAGAGGAACTTTTGGGGTCGGCAAAAAAAAAAAATTAAAAAATTAAATTAAAAACATATTTGAATTGTGCTTATTGTATCTAAAATGTTGTTTTCGGGGTTTTTATTGGAATTTCTAATAAAACGAATGATTAATCTCAAAAATATGGAATTAATTTAACGTGAAAAATATGAAAATGTTTTAATATGAAAATGTTTATTATGTGTTTAGGGGTGGTGGTGATGGTGGTGTTGGGTATTTTCATGGAAAATTAAAAACATCATAATATCAAATATTAGAACTTTTCATTTAAATTTTATGTACATTTGTGTGTATTTAGTTTTCTCTCTATCCATCTCCACTGATAAACAGTTTTTAAATGTAACTTTGTTCTAAATATTTTTTCTGGTGGTTAAAATTGGTGTTATTTTTCTCGTTCAGTTGTGTATGTTGGAAAACTCTGCTATAAGCCAATAGAACAAAAAAAGGATTAAATGGGTTGACATAAATCGAATATAACACACTGAATAGAGGGACAAGAAAAAGTTTTGTATTTTATCATATTATTTAATTGTGTAACATACAGGATATGTTTATTAACGTTTAAATGGGAGTTTTTTTTAAAAATTAAAAAAAAAATGAGAATAGCTTTTGGTTTTGATAAACACATTTTGCATAACAGTTCGTCTTTACGCTACTTTAATCAGTTGGGGATCTAAAATGATTACCAATTTGACGTTAACCGAAAAAAAACGGAATTTTTATTTGTTTTTCGGTGGGGTTAAGTGTTTTGACTCAACTCATTGGTGTATTAGGATCTATTGGATCCTATTTTGGGTTTCTTATTTTGTTCATGTTTCGTTTTAAAAGCGATTCGACAGTGACACTGACTTGGGGAAATCACTAAGATGACGAAATATATGGGTTCTAGATAATCATTCGTTGGTTATTGACGTACAGTGGATTGGTATCAACTTTTGAATTTTTCCATTTATGGATGGATGATGGTGTACTGTGTATTCCATACAGTTGAAGGACTTGAAATTTTCTGATAACGGTTTCACTGTTTCTTTGGGTGTTGTGAGAGATGATGAATAAAGGCAGACCAAATACAGCAGTCTTCTTCTGTTATTTATTCATGGCATGCATGACGAAATTTTCAATGTTTTTTTGTTTCTGTTCTCGTATCAGTATGAGAAGATCCTTGAACGTCGACAGTACTATTGAGTAATTCATTCTATGTTTACTATACATCATATTGATGGTTACACACGTTTTTTTTTCTTCTCTTCGTCTTTTGGTATTTTCGATTTTGCTTTGCAGTCAGAAATCAGAATAGTCGTCACATAATAATATGCAAACATTTTTAAATGTGTTTTGTTTGATTTTTCCATTCTTTTAATATCTTATACCGTATCCCATATATTAGAAGTATATTGTTTACTGGGTAGATGGGGGATGGTTGGATGATGGTAATAGATGGGCTCAAATAGAAGGGAAATGAAATGCCATTACATTGGACTTTGTGTACTTGTGTGTAAATTGTGTGTGGCGGTTCAATAATTGAATGGTACAAAAAAAATGGTTTTGGTATTCTAAAGGGACACTCCGTTGTGTTGTGAAAAATTTATTCATGCGCATAACATGGAGACAATCTTATTTTATATTTGGGGATGCATAAGCAGATAGATTCTAATGATACAACAGAAAATAGTAGATTGTATGCTATTTAAAGTATAACGTTTTTAGTATAATAGAAAGAGTGTAAGCCAAGTGATTTGGTTTACCAAAATTTGATGGTGGATTTGTATATGAATTTTTAGATTGCCAGACATACCAGATGAGTGGATTATGTTTTGTATTTTACTTTAGTCGATATTTGTTGGTAGTATGAGACTGGGTTTTATGGTTAAGAGAACGAAAGAAGTTACTTATTAATTAGAAATGTTCTGTTTACTCAGTCAACTGCAATATGAATTGGCGGGTATCCCAGTATCCACGTAGTTGTCATAAACGAACGTATTAAATTGTGTTGAGTATTATCATAAGATGAAGTTTTATTCACTTTTACCATGTCAACTGTTGTCTTAATGTATTATTTTAGATATCTTGTGTGCATTTGAAATATTTTATCGTGTATGCAATTATGCACTTAAGTGATTGAACTATATGGAGAGAGAGAGAGGGAGAGAGAGTGAATTTTGAGTAATACCATTTGAGATAATACATATATCTGTTATAACAGATTATGGGGTTTTGTCATGTTCAACAATTTGTTTTAGCTTGAAAACCAAAAATTACTGTCAGCTTGAATGGTGTCATACTATGTTTTGTTTCTTTTGAATTATTGTCATGGTTTCTTGATTGCAAAGAAATTTCAAAGACTTGGACCAAAGAGAATGGGTTATTTTTAAAGTATTAACGAGTTGTAGGCAGTAAATTTGAACGAAATAAAAATGTGACTTACTTGAATTAAGAGAGTGACCAAAAATAATTGTCACTCGTTAATTGTGTTGTTCATTATGAATTCAATTAGATGTACGAAAAATTTGTTTAGGTCCGTTGGCAGCTGGGTTAAATAGATGAGTAGATTGTTATAGAAATGACAATGACAGAGTTATGATTTCAATAACATATGGAATATTTTATATGAGTATTGATGTAGTTATATGTGGATTTATATATCAACCATAAGGTGTAATTGTAGCACATAAATGTAATCAATGAAGACTATGTTCAATGTTATGAATCAGTTTTTATATAGAAAATGTATGACGAGAATCATTCGCTAATTAATAACTCAATTGAATCAGTTACTTTGTAACCCAAGTAACGTACCTAACAACAACGATTTGTGCTAAAAGGTGCCGTTCTATTGAATGTTTCTTATTATTGTTTTTACAGTCAATTATTATCGTATATATTCTTGTTTGATGATCATTTTTCTTTTACATTATTTAATAATAAAACGTTGTGAATTCAATTAGATTCTAAGAATAGCAACTTTATTACACGGTGCTCATGTTGCAATTTACAAATATTAGATTGTAATGATGTTTCATTATAAAAAAGTGAGCCAAAAAATAGCAAATAATTGGTAATGTATAGTCATATAATGAATATATTGGCTACACTTAATGGTCATATACACAGGTCTTAAAGACATGATGATGATGATAATAAAAAATGAATGAGAAATGATGTGATGCGCGGTGCTATTATTACACATGGGGGGAACCTATTTAACTTTGCAACCGTGTCCACGTGAAGGTTATAAGGTGATTAAAGAGCTTTAACTGTTGGATCAAATTCATCTAATCAAAATGAAATGTTTATGAATATTGTTTTTTGATGTTAGATGCATCATACATCAAATGCCAGGCAAATTTGTTAATTATTTATATAATGTGACTTAATATTCACGCCTCAGTTGATTAAGATGATAAATTATACGTGATTATTGTGTATGATTTTTTGTTTTAAATTATTTACTCAATGCATTACTTAAAGAATTCTTTTATGATTTTGTGTGTCAAAAGATTTATATTTGACATGCAATTTTTGGTATCCCATTATGGTGCTATGTTGTATTGTATCGTGAAGTTTGTTCTAGCGCATTCATATAAAAAATATTCATTATAGTAATGGATTATTTAATTAATAATTATTGCTTTTTAAATATTGTTTTGTTACCTGAAAAACTTCAGAGAGTAAACAGTTTTTTATTAAGATCCGCATCAAGTATTGATGTATTTACAAATTTAATAGAATTCTATGAAGTATTTATTACGTGATATGAAATGACCTGTTTGAAAAAATAAAAAAAAAAATAAAAATAGAGAAAAATGTAACCTCCCATTGACATACAACTTTTGGGTTAAATTAAATATTCTGAGTTGTCTTTTTAATACAAAACGCATTATTATAAAACAAGAAGAGAAGAATCTTAACCAGTTTATTATGAGTAATTGATGGTTAACTACTACCTATTAGTAAATAGAGTTGGTTATACGTTTTTTATGTAATAAAAATTACTCTCTGTGCAGTGTTGTGTATTACAACCTTGAATATGCTTTATAATGTACAACAGAATATATGAATTTAAATAAAAAAAAAGAGGCATTTAAATCATGTGAAGGTGAAATCTTAACATGCAGAGATTTCATAAAACATTTTGTTGTTGTAACACAACTGATAAAGTTTATGTTGACATGTTGGCTTTATTAGTTGATTGTAGGGCTTTTATTTATATTTTTTTTTCTGTTGTGGTTATGATTACGTATTTAATATGAAATAACCGTTGATTAAAATATACCGTAAGTGGTGGGCATTAAAGTTAAACGGTTATTGTGTTGTCAAACCAAAAAATTATTTATTGGAAATCTTTTATAAATCAAATAATCAAATTCATTGATTCGTCGGTTAGTTTGGATAAGAGCCAGGATAAAGTATTTTTGTTTATTTGCGGTTTAATTTATATTCGCATATTAATTATTAATTATTACCAAAACCGTATAGTTACGGAATTTCAATGATCAGGAAATGTTTCCGATATAATAACAGGTGGAATTTGAAATCAGTAATGGATGATTCAGTACCCGTTCAGTATCTCTACATTGAGAACTGATGTTGTGTTGCTTGGAGGAGTTTTTTTTGTTTTGGGGGGTATGGGAATCGCATCTGTGTTCCCAACTTAATACAAATTCAGACTTGGATGCGGTCATTAGAAATTCCAATAAATATTTTATTAAGTTCCTTTCGGCAATGAATAATGATGATGATTTTTTTTTTAGCAAATTTGTTTTCTTTTTTCGTTATGATTTTAATGGAATTCGCTTGGTAAAGGGTTGTAAATTCCACTTTCAATATAAGACGGATGTATTAAAGGTGAAATGTCGTTCCATATTGACGGGAATGTAATCTGATGATTTGTTTAAGAGAAAGAAAATTTTCATTTTATCATTTGTTACTTTAATGTACATCCAATTGGTAATTACGGCAAATATAAAATCAATTCATGATCAGTAGTCGATAGAATCACGACAACATTAATTTATCTGATTGTAATTGATATTTAAACAGTCATAGTGTCTAACGTTAAAGATTTTCCATTTGAAACGCCATGAATCAGCTGCTTTTTTGCATGAAAAACATAAACTTTGCATGGAATAAATGAATTCAGCTTAACGTATTTGATGGAAGCGCATGCAACATTTCAGTTGGGGAAATGTTTCAATTCAGCTGTTTATTTCAAATGGATTCGGTAGCGAATGGGCAGCAGCAGCTTAACGAATTCGGTATCCACAATGTAATGTGGCAAGTGCACATGTCTTGACCGATAACAATCCATCTGTTTATATCGAATGGCATAGAAATCGGTGTGTCTGATCGCCAAAAGTAAATTGTGGAGAGCTGGTTTGGCAGCCAGTTGCTCCACACATGTTTTCTTTCATTACTTGAATGAAAAGCTTCGGTTGTCTTCGTAAACTGTACAGAAATTATGTATTCAGCAGCAATTCGTGTTCAAATTGTAAGCGTTTTGCTCAAACAGCGGCGACAAAATCTACTTGTAAATCGGAAAATTTTTTAGTCAAGTGATAATCGTCAATGTAATCACATCTCTGGTAATTTTTTTTTTATTTTCCAAATTTAACATTTCTATTTTAAAATAAAACAGAAAATAGACGAAATAGTAACAAGGAAAATTATCAAAAGAAAATTTAATTAAAAGAAATAATTACAAATCAACGTAAACTAATGATTGAATTTAATTGAAAGTAGTGAATTTAAGGTGTTTTCTGTCGAATAATTCACCTAATAAATCGATATATTAATAAACATTTGTATTGAAGATTTATAATCATCCAAATAAATAGAAAACGAATTATTAAAGAGAAGTAGTGAAGATAATTGTGTGAATGAAAATAATATTTTGATCAAAACAGAACTAAAATTAACAGAAATTCAAATTGAGGATAAACATTTGGATTGTAATTACAATGATTAAATAATCGAAATTTTCTTCTCACTTATGGATTAAGTGCATTTGGTAACGAATAAAATAAATAAAAGAATAAGGTATAGAGAATATTCGTGTGTAAAATTCGCGTGTAAGGTGTATTTAAAGTGCCGCAACAAACGATAGTAATTCGTTTCAATTTCATTTACTGTTTCAATTCCAACTGAATTTTGTTGTTATTATAAATTGAATAGTAAAGGAACAAGAAGGGAGAATTTAATATTTTCCAGTGAAAATTTGTGTGTTTTCTGTTTCATTTTCTTTTTTTTTTATTTCATTTATGTGACAAGAAAAAGTGAAAAATAACGACAAGGAAAAGTAATTGTATAAATTTTAATTATAGGAGAAAAGTGTTTGCCAAAGGATTAATTTTATTCGATTGTTTGGCTAAGAACTTTATGACACACACATACACCATTGAAATTAAAAGAAATTAGGGTTGAGGTTTTTATCATTGACTTGTTCCAAATATAAATTGTAATTTTAATGAATCGTTCCTTTATTTTAATATAAATATTCAAATTACGTGTCAACGATTAAAATCCATAAATGTGGAAGGCTTTAAGCGAATAATCTGTGGAAAATCTTCGTTTTTTTTTTAATTGTGTTTAAATCAACGGTTATAAAGAGAAACAGTACGCGGGTTAAGACACTAAGAAGTGGGAAAAAGTGTTTTGTTAACCACAACATTTTGATTTTCATAAGGGGTTTTTTGGATTACCAATTAATTTTCATTCAAAGTGGCAATTATTTTAGTTCATAAAGTACGTGGTGGTATCTTCATTGACTGTTACCAAAATATTATTCTATCTGATGATAATTCATGTTTAATGAATCAATTTGATGATTGAAATAAGTGCATAAGTGAATATAGTGTTTTCTTCGATTATATCGATAAAGATATCTGTTGAGTTTTCATGTGATTTAGTGGAGTATAACGATTAAATAATTTCTTATATTTTGAGGTAAATTTATAACGCATAATAGATCAAAGTGTTAATCGATGTGAATTAAAGTCATCTGATTTAAATGATGTGGATTTATTATGATTTATCTATGTGTGTGTGTGTGTTGTTCTTATTCATTTGAGATTACGTTAAAAGAAAATCAAATATTTTGATGAAGACCTTTTGAAGAAATATATTCATAAAACTCCCTATGAGAAATGAAGAAAAAAAAAAATCAACAAAATATTTAATTTATATTTTGAGTTAAAATTAACATAAATTTGATAAAAAATCAAAATATTTAATAATTTCATTAACGAATTAACTTATGGTTTCCATCTGAATTGATAATGAAATGATGTGCCATCTCCCATCGTTTTGTATCGCATAAGGCACCGCCATTGAGAATGTGGAGATGAACGCAATCAAATCATCGTGTGTTGTTCCTCGAAAATATCGTATCTGGATGGGTGATGGTTGAAAGGGCCTTCGGATAAAATCATTATTGGATTTCTGGTTTTATATCAAATTAAATCATATCATGGGCCAAATGTTTGGCATTCTCTCTTGTCTCAACAGATGAATGTGTTTCAAAGTTTTTTTTTTATTTTTTTTTTAATATTAAATTTTTTGGTCTGTTGCTTCGTGGAATAAATAATATCATTGAAAAATAAGATCTCAATATCAACGTATTCATCGTTACAATGATGGTGTAAAATCTGGCGTCAATCGAGGGAAAATTAAATAGCAAAGTAATTCGGAAAATTCAATGGAATTGAAATGAAAATCAATGATATGTGTAGTGAGGTTTCTTATTTAATTTCCACTTATAGTCGAATGTGAAGTGAAGAATTTTGTTTTGTTTCTTATTAATCTTAATTTTCTTGTGTTGCCATGATGAATAAATCTTAAGGCGATCGACCCCAATTGTAATCGTAATATATTTCCTCCCTATTTATTTGAAAAGCAATACGGTTATGAGCCCATAATTGAAAAGTGAACGTAATAAAGGAAGTTGGAAAATGTTTTATAATATTTTCCACATTTATTCTCTGTAAATCGTTCAAATAAGAAGAGATTTTCGTTTATTTTTCTAAGTTTTCATTATTTTATTTTTCTCTATTTCGTATTTCATACGGTAAAGTATAAGAGAGAAAATATACGGTTCATTGTTACGTGGAAATTGTTTTGAGTAAATCTATTGAAATGAGCGCGCGATTTTATTTTGGTTGAAAAGAAGTGTAGTACATAGAACTTGAATAATATTTATGGATAACTCAGACCCACCTGTGCTAGGTGTTTGTTATTTATTTTTTTTTTTTTTCCATTTTTACATTGTATCAATGTTTTTATTTCATTGCTGAGAATTTTTCTAATGGCATTTCTTTTTTTTTAACGTTCATCTTGTTGTTTTTTCATCGCTTAAATCCCTAAGAATGAAGAGAAACATTTTTACAGATGAAAAATAAAGAATGATGTCAATGTGAAAATTCATTCGTGGAATAAAGGGAATAAAAAATCCTTTCATTTATGCTGTAACCGATATGAAAATGATGCTTATTAAAAAACATGAAGCATAAGATTTTTTGTGCGCACACGGGTACTGTGAAACAATAAAGATTTTCACCGTATAAAATGAATTTTCTTTTTTTTTATTTTCGTTGATTTTATATTTTGTCGTACTTTTGTTGACTGTTTTACTTCTTAGTTGTGTATGACGGTGTGCTTTCTGTTATCGCGATTTTTTTTTTTGTATTTCTTTTTCTATTGCGGATTTAAATATAAATATTATCACAAGACCGTGAAATATCTGTCAGGATATTTAAATGATTTACGCTTTTAGAGGCATTTACGAAGATGCGTTTTTTTTTCTTGCCAACATAATCGTATCACAGATTTTTATACTTTTGTGTTATGTGGCATTTGATATTCAACGGTTAAATGTAACGATTTGCGAAAGGACTTTAACCATTTTGATTCAAGAAAATCCAATGATTTACTTTCTATTGAGTTTTCATTTCAACGGTTTTATGTGTTAGCGATCATCAATGATTGTTGGTAAAAATATATTCTGGGAGATGGTTTTGTTGTTAATCCTATTTACGGTTTTGGTTATATTTCAACAAGATTGCAGAACTCTTCTGCTGTAGATATTTCTGATTGCAAAATATCAGTGAAACGGTATGGAGAGTAAATGAATTTAAGTTGTTATACTACGTATTAAGATGAAATGTAGGCCAGTTGATGATGGATTTACTGGTCTGAGGTTAAGATTCTACAGAGAATTCAATTGAAGACTAAACAAAAAATTTAATATGAAAGTTGGTTATCCCTTAACATTTCGTTTTGTTGTATATTGAATTTTGTTTCAAGAGTTTCCTTATTTGGTCCAGTTTATTTCAAATAGTTTGTTTGAATTTTTTTTCTGTTGGTTTTACTTCCATACGAATGGATCAGTAAATTTCGCGAATCTCATATTTTATGCTGAGGTGAATTTATTGTTTGTGTATTCTAGAGACCATATCTTTGGAAATACACGAGCCAAAGTAAAATGCTTTTCATACATCTTTTTACCATAACCATATTTTCCCAATTACATATTTCCATTTTTATTCAGAACCATTGGCAAATGTAAGGGATCCGAATAGATGGGAGAGGATGGTTGTATGTGGTGCTTACACCATTAAAAGAATAGACCTTCCCGTTGGTCGATATTGAAATCATTCCGAATTGCAAATAGAATAAAAATTTTCGCTTATTCAAGTCATAAATCTAATGTTTGGCGAAACATAAACGCACAAAGTAAACGGTGTGTGGGGTACATAGACATATATGGAAAATTTCGGCCTTTGAAACATGGAATATGCATCAGCCCATGAAAAATAATAAAAGATTTAATACATGTGATGTTCAGTTGGTTCTCTGTCATATTGAGAATATTGTTGGCGGTAACGATAAAGTAATAAAGAAATTTTGGAATGTACCGAATAAAAATTTTGGAATTACAGAAGGAACCGTGTTACGTTGGTAATGTATATAGGACTTGTTGAAGGCGCAAAAGATCTCTACCAATTTGTTGAACGAAAGACTTCTAAATTGAACCAAATGATGTGTATGAGAAATCAATTTTGTTGTTCTTCTTTTCGTCTTTTTGCTTTAAAGCAATAATTTTTCTTCATTTTCATTACGGAAATGAGGTCAGATCAATTGATGTTTCATTATTCTCCGGATATGTTGAATATTTGGTAGATATATTCAATATGACCATTCAAGTTGAATGGATACAAATTTAATTTCAATTCAATTTATATTAAATGGCTTTTCGTTATTTTTTATTAATATTTATCAATTGAATTGAAACTAACAAGATTGTGTCTGTCAATTAGTATGATGAATTATTAGTGTAGTCACAGGAAAACAAGTACAAGGTGTTTTATTGTTTGATTGAAACGGAGATGAAATAAAATCGTGTACAGTAAATTTGATTGTTTTCAACTTCCATTTAATGGGATTTAATTGTTCATGTATATCAATGTATGATGATTTCATGAATATTAAGTGTAATTGAGATTTTCTATTTTAAAAGTTGGTAGAAAATTTAAAGTGGCGAAAAGAATCAATACAAGGTGGGGAGCGAGTCAAGTGAATAGACTCAACCTATTCATAACACGATGGCACAAGCCATTTGAAAGTTCATAAATCTTATATTTTATACACTTTTTTCTTTATTTTATGTACGATAATAAATTGTTAGGAGGAAACAAAAAATTAAATTGGATGGACCGGAAAAAAAAATTTATTAATTTAATATGGCTGTCGCTTGTTATTCTGTTTTGGTATTTTTGCTGGTCTATTTACAGCATTATTGACGACAACAAAAGATAGATCAGGCACGCACCCATCATTTTAGCAATATAAATTTTCTTTTTGCTCGATTTATTGAAGCATAATTTCATATAAATTTTATTATTAGTTAATATCTTGGTGCTTGGCAATTTGATGTATATCAACTGTCTCACTCTTCGATTTTTATATTCATAAAGCTTCAAATGCGGGGTAATAACCAGAAGCAATAGCACATTCTTACCTTCTGAAACGAAAGGAAATGAAACGTATAAAAGAAAATGAAAAAAAAAAAAAAGAGAAAAAGGCAAATCAAAGAGTCATATGAGTTTAGCCCTAAGGGCCTACATTAAGCCATAGTTCAATACATAAAATTATGTTATGACACTCACTTTGTATATCTGTAAATGTATTTTTGTCAGTTCTAATGTACCCAACGAATTGTTGAGAAAGAAAAATGGTATGATCCAATGTTTTCTCATACAAATAACAAATAAATATTATGCCCGTTATTTTGGGGTTTCTTACGTACGGATGAATCCCAGCGGATATACTGAATGGTGAGGAGGAAAAGAATTGTTGAAGATTTAGATAAATTCTGTGGGTGTTCCAATTTTATGGTATTTTCACGCGACGTTGGCCAATTTATTGAGAGCATCGAATAATACCAAATGGAATCATCTAATGTGATGGGGAGACAAGTCCCCATCGGGTGGAACAAGTATCCAAATGGACTGTCTGGCAATTTTTTTGTTTTTTTTCTTTCTTTCGCTTTCATTGGATAAACATTTATGAATATGTTAAGAAAAGAAATAATCATAAAAATTATATTCAAACGATATTTATATTTTACGTTTATTACTTTTTAAGTTGCATCCAATGATAATGATGATCAATTTTTATTCTGTAATTCCTTCTAACGAATTTTTAAACTTGAATGTTAGGAGGTTCAACTGTTATAAGAAAAATGAAAAAAAAAATTCAATGATTATTGTAATGCGTTTGAAAACTTTTTATTAAACTTTTAGTGGCTTGTCTGTGGAATTAGTGGCTGAAAACTTTAATATTTTCTTTGCAAAATCAGATTGAATTTAACTTTGCTTTTAATCCCCGAAAGTAACTGGGGAATACGTTAAGACAGGAAAAAAGTTCCATTGGATTGTGATTTATAATGGTCCGGTATTCAAATGAAATTATCCCTACAAATTCAATTCAAGTGAATCATAATTTCGGTTTTGTTAATATAAATGAAATATAAACAGATAAGATATTTTACTATCGACCTGTGGTCGTATGTTGTTTTCAATACGGAAGTTATAACTGAAAATGTCCATTTTGGATTCAATAAAATTTCTTTTTATTTATTTAATAGGAAAAGCATAAAGAAAAACGGGAAAAATATGAAACGATGTGTAAAAGTAAAAAAGCTAAGTGAACTGGTTTTAGTTGTCCGGTGACAAAAAGAATAGGAAACTTTAGTCTTTTTATGAGGATATTCGGAGGATAAAAAAAAACACAGAATAACATTTATTCTTTATGCTAAACGATATGATTTTATTATTCTACCGCATTATGTATGTTTATATGAGGGTATGCGCCATTTTTATGATTGTTTTGCTATTTAGAGGACTTAAATTGATCCGAAATGGTAACAATACATACCGGCAATGGTTGTAATAATTTTTTTTTCTTTCTGATTATGATGATGTTGTGTATTTGGGAGGGCCAAAAGAGGTCACAGTGTACAAGAGAATTGGTCATGTTTCGTCTGTTTAATAATAGAATGGGGATCTAAAAAGGAAAAGTTTTACGAATCATATGAAGGCCGTTTATCTGGTCACACGCAGACCTTGAGAATTATTTTTTTTTCTCTTAAATGACTTTGTCCACTTATTGGTCAGGAATAAAAGAACGAAGTTGTATAATTCTTGTGTCAATTTGGGACAGTGGGATTTTATAAATTTTTTTTTTCTTAATTCCTTAAGCAAGAAGAAAGGCCTCTGAAAGTGAATTTATGGGCTAATGAAGTGGATCTTTAAATCTGATATTAAATATTCTATTGTCCATTTTGGAGAACACTTAAAAGAATTTGAAAAATAAAGTAAAGTCTTTGTCGCCGGTGTGTTGGCATGAAACGAAACTTCTTTTCATTCAGAATGTTATTGTCAGTAAAATTAATAAAACGACGGATTCACTTTTATTTGGGAGAGAACAATTTCATTGTTTTGTATTTTATCTTTGTTACTTTACCTTTTTGTATTTATTGGCCAAGAGAGATGTATTTTTGGCAAGACTTGATGATTATCATCATCATCATTGAATTTTTGTTGGGGAGGTAAAAACACGTCCGAAAAGACACAAAACCCATAATGGTTAAAGATGAATAGCTAATGAGAAACGCGATGCTTTTTCGTACCAATGTGTAAATTCTCATATTTCATGTGTGTGTATTGTATTCGATCATATAAAAAGGCCTTTTAAATAGTCCAAAATAATTAAGCAAGTGGACGGACCGGTTTAAGAATTCACACAGCATCTTTGAACATTAAGATCTTCTCTTCAATAAAATAAAAATTACTTAATTTTTCTTGTTATTTTTGTATGCTTTTTACCAATCGACGAATATAAAAAGCTTTACTCGTGCTCATCTCCGTTGAAATAACAATCACAAAACACAAAAACTTAAGAATAAAATATAAAATTGTTTGTTCGTTGTTTCGCTGCGTATTTGAAGAAGTAAAATTTTATTTGTAGTCTAACACCATACCTGAGAATAATAAGATGATGATTATATTTTGTATTATTTAATACGGTATTTATACGGTTGAATAGTAGATATACTCCAGTGTATCGTATCTTATTGAAAATTATTAGCCATACATTATTAATATATGATTATAGCAATAATAGTATTATGTTTTGATAATAAGAAAATATGAAGAGAAACAAAATATGTTGATTCATAACTTTTAATGGTACAATAATCTAATCGATAGATTGTTATAGTAGCGCCCAGGTACACTACTATTGATTTATTATTATTACAAATAAGATGCGAACTAATTGTTTCTATAAATGGTATACTTGAATTTTGGATCAACATTTGAGTAATATTGGCAATTAATGATGAGATACCGAAAAGAACAAGAATATTCAGTGGAATGATTAATTTTTGTAATGATTTTGGTGAATAGCATGAGATGTAAGAGAAAAACCTAAACGTATGTTGATTTAGTTAGGTAAATCAGTGACAGAGTTTGTCTTCCTTGTTTCTTTTGCTAACTGATTTCATCATCATCATCATCACCAAATCATCATCATTAAAATTAAGACGCGGTCATATTTGATCGATTGTACACAGTGAAACATCAGAAAAAAGATTCTATTCGATTTTTAATGTTCAAATTGAACTTTATATCTTCTTGCCCTATTGCAAGGTTAACCATCAAATAAGACATTGTCGATTGGGACAACCATACACTGAGTAGATACAATAAAATTGATCTGATAAAATAAAAATCGATAAATAAATGGAAGAATAAAATCCGTTTCGATTTATTCTTGATTTTTTTATGTTTTTTTTTTTTGGTTGTTGATTCTGTTTGATACACTTTGAGTTAAATATTTGAATCAAATCGACGTTCATGTATCCTTCGATCTCGTTTCTGTTTAATTTCATTCAATCAGATTTCGGATAAGTATGAGTCAATTCACACAATTTCTTATAAAGAACTCTGTATGCTGGGTAGAAAATTCACCAAAGTCATCAGTCGAAGTGTATCCGTAACGTAACACAATAAATAACAAGAATTATGAGCAACACGAATATCTTTTACTTGAATGCGATTAGATGGAACAATGAACTGACATATGTATGTATCTCCTCTGTTGCCCTGTTATCCATCTTTGATATGGTGAATGGATTTAAGAGGAAAGAATAGAAGAAATAGAATAAAGATTTTATTTGGTTGAATTGTTATGTGTGCCATTAAGACCAGGATGAAGGCAGTTTTGAGATTGAGAAGACGAATGAAATTCAGAAAAATTTCCGTTTTTAAGATATTCTTGAGAAAAGCTTCTTCACTGTTGTTATGTAAAAGCTTCTGTGTTGATTTGATATGAATGAAGATGGTCCATTAGATTCAATATTGTTTCATCCTAATCTGTCTCACTGGTGTACTTCAATGTTCTTTAGTCCATGTGTTTTCCTTTTTATTGGGTTTGGTATTTTCGTAACTGAGCAATACATGATGCTGGGGTATAAATGAGGAATGGGGACGATTGCTTACAATGAATATAAATATTTTTGATTTATCTTCATAATAACAACATCCTATTTTCATAGTTCTCTGGCGACTATATACCGATTTGAGTTATATATTTATTTTATCGTATCTGATTATGTTTCATTGCAACTGATATCGTCTGTTATCCATAGTTTTTATAAACGAATATTATATTCATATATTTTATTCACAGCCACACACTATTTGTGTGTGTGTATATGATGTGGCATCATAGAAGTGTATTTGATATTAAAATCTTTTACCAGAAGGGAAAATCAAATGTAATTTTAATGCTGATTTAAGCTTAAAATTCATAAATGGAAATCAGATATTTTTAACTCTTTCATGATATATTCATAATAAACCCATTATTCAGATTATTTTCATTTTGGGTTGTCTACCTTCTTTTTGGTTTCATTGTAATTCAATGGAAAATTGGTAAACTTTTTCTATTTATTTCAACCAAAGTATGTAAATTGAAAGCCACGTAAAATTGATGCACTTTTCAATGTACCACTCCATCAATTGGATATTTATAATATTCAAATACAAATTGATGAACAATCGGAATTGATGTTTTTCCTTAAATTCACAATTTTCCTACAAGAATCTGTAGACAAATTGAATGTAATTGAATTGATTGGTAATCAATTCCCATGGAATTTTGTTATAAGAAAATTGAAAGAATTCTGTATGACTAAATTCTGGAGTGGAACAAATTCTTAAACACATTCATTTTAGTTAAATTTAATTCAGAATTTTATAACCGAATCAACAACAGCAATAGATAAACAGAATCGGTATAAGTAATCAATTGTTAAATACGATTAAACATGTTCAAAGGAGAAATAAAAAGCTTTCGTTTAAGCTGCCGTATAGTTAAAAACAATAAAATAATCAAGAGATCAACCAGTTTAAAATTATTGTGGGTTTAACAAAACGAGATATTTATTGGGTGAAATAAAATTAGCGTTTCAAATTCCCCCGAATGCTGTTTGCATGCGAATTAGAAAAATAGATGGAAATCTCTAGTTGGGAAGAGCACAAAAACGAAAGTCATAAACGAAACCTTTCTGGATTATCGATTTTAATTCAAATGGAAACCATAAGAGAACTCATAAAATTGATGAATTTATAATTTGGTAAACGTGTGGATACTTCAATCAGGTTTTATATTCTTACAGGATTCAACGTGAAATCAAAATTCTGATTTAAAATTTTATGTTGTGCTATTGATGAAAAATTCGATGAGAATTGATGAGAAACAAATATTTAGTGAAAAGGTGATTAATTAACTGTACAATACGTTAAACGTTAATTCGTGTTTTATTTTTTATAAATATCCAACATTCGTAACGAAAAGGTGTTCATTTTCTTACCAACCGTGTCGTTGGTCGTGTGTTCTTTTATCGCAAAGGACTAAAATTCCATAAGTTTCTTTTGGAGGAACAAACGTTTCAAAAGTATTTTAATTAGTCAAAGTTTTTGTTTGGTGATTGTTCATAAAAACAAAAAAACAATATTTATACCATTGAGACTTGGAAGTTGAAAATTAAAATTAGAAAAGTGTAATAAAAATATTCGTGAAAATGCAACAACATCCAGGCTCTTGGTTTATTGGGCCATGGGGTATACCATTACAAAAAATGATGACAGTGCCATATCATCCGGCTGCTGCTGCTGCTGTGGGATACCATCAATCACCAGCTGTTGCAACAACTGTACCAACACATCCATCATCGCATCCCCAACAATCTCAGTCACAGCAACAACAACAACAACAGCAGCAACAGACACATATTGGTCATGCATATCAGCATCATCCAATGCATCAATTGCATCATACAACAGCAGCATTATCAGCAGCAGCAGCATTACAACAAGGCCTTCATCCGCATCCAGCTGCGGCTGCAATGTTTACACCGTTAACATTAAGAACATTTATGTCACCAACACCAAATCATATGAGCTTAAATCCAACACAATTACAACAAACTGTACAACATTCACCGAATCAGCAGCAAATCCTTCCTCAGGCTCAGTCACAGTTGGCTGCAATGAATATAAATGTGATGCCATTGAGACAAAAACATCAAAATAATTTAAACAGTATTGGTGCACCTGTACAACAAGGGAATGTTATAATGCCAGTTAAAAAGGTATGTTGTTTTATCCAGAATTTATCATCTATCGGTTACACTTAAATGATTTTTATTTGATAATTTAGTGTGTGTATTTGTGTACGATGTCATTTATCTGTGTGTGGCTCATCCTCATGTATGCGGTGGGATGAGGTGGCATTCATTTATATTTATGATCAAAATCAATTTCAATTTAATCACAATTATGGGAATGCTATTTTATAATGCATGATCTGTTAAAGTAACCAAAGATGAGTGTGTGTCCTTTACCGTCAACGGTGATTTTATTGTTTTTAGTTTTATATGAGAGTGGTGAACATCTTCGATGAAATGAAAATTGCGTCCCAAATAGATGAAAACAGGAAAAATTATGAGATGAACTGAAAATAAATTGAATGACGGTTGGTGCAAGATGTTTGTCTGAAAGCCAATTTTCAAATGGTTTTTAGGTTGAAAGACGTTATCAAATGATTGGCAGTGAATGCTAACACACGGTTAAATAAGAATCAATAATATGGATTATTTTCATAAAATAACTTCAACTGTTTGTATTACTGATACAATTGGGTGGGATACAGTTGGTTATGTTTAAATATGTTAGCACACGGTGTATTAGATTGAATTGTTATTGTGGAAAATAACCATAATGTTGATGGGTAGAAAATGTATTCGTGTATAGTTTTATACTTATTCCATCTGGTTTCTGTAACAATTCAATGATTTTTCTTTCATCCTTTCAGTTATTTTCTTATTTTTTTTTTATTTTCGTTTTGGACCAATTCTGGAAAAATAGAATTTCCTAGTTTCTTTTCGTTTTTGTCTGATGGGATGAGAAAATGTTGTTTTTGAATTGATATTGAATTGAAAGAAAATAGTATACGATACATGGTTTGACAATGTACTTTACAAGATTGCTAAAACATCGACGTTTACAGAAAGAAAGTATGGATACAGTTTTGACATGTTCTTTCTATATCAACTTAAATTGAATGTGAACCGTTCACAATTTTCTTCGTTGTCCGGATTATTTGAAGGAAAATACAAAAAAGAAACAAAATCGTAAGAAAATACAAGAAAATTAAAGTGAAAAGAATTATTGTTGACTAACATTGAAACATCTGATGCAAGTCAAGTTATACAAGTTTTACTGATTGTACAGAAAATCGATTTGAATTGAAATGAAAAGTTATACATTTTGGGTATGGTGAATGTAACAGTAACAATAAGAAGATGAATAAGTGAAAAATCATTGACGATATAAAATTAATGATATCGAATTGAAACGGTTGAATGTTTACCATTTAATAATTTTTCAATTTACTCTGACTGGTTTTATTTATTTGGTGAAAGATGAGGCTCATTTTCATAAAGAATTATACAGTGTATGATGTTTGGCTGGTGTATTTATTGAATTGAAAATTATTCAATCAACAATTTCCAATAGGAAAAGAGAAAAAGTTTCCTTCTTTCTTCGTTTTTCATTACTTTTTCCGGGAGGATAATTTTGGATTTTGATTCAGGCAAGAGACCTGAAGGAAAGCCACAATAAAACGAAGAGTTTTCTTTCATTCTTTTATTGTAAAGTCCGAAATCGATTGAGCCGTTATTGAAATAAACTTTTCTCGTTTGTCAGCGATATATTTTTTCTTGTGAAGTATTGGGTATTTTAAAGGAATTTCCAACATTTGCGCTTTATTTGTGAATGATAAAAAAGGGAAAATTTTTAACTTCATTCGTTTGAAATTTTCATGAAGTCATGAAGTGATGAAGGGAATAAAGAAAGAAAAATTTTCACAGCACGTTAAACCCTTTCGTTGGCGGAAACAATCAGTTATAGGAGAAAAGGTGGAAAACGAATATTTTTTTATATGTAGTTTCCTTGAAACCCTTGAAGAATAGCGCGGGTATAATTTGTAAAACTTTTCTTTCGTGTTTTCTTCTTCGTTTGTCCAATAAGTGATGGGAAAAAGTTGTATGAAAATATAGGAAAATTGTACTAAGAAAAGAGCGGAAAGAGAAAAGCAACGAGTTCAAAACCAAGGGTGATATCAATAAATCAGTCTCTTGAGATCACTTAAATTCTATGGTTCAATGATTCAATGTTTACTGATGGACCATTTTTTTTTTCTGTTTAGTGATGTAACCGTATCAGATATTTGATATTTGTTGGCACTTACATATTGGTGAACAATAACACATCAGGAACTCATCCTTAGGCATAACTATCGAATGATAAAAAAAAAATAAAGAAACAAGAAATAACCAAAAGTAAAAGTCTCACGCAGCATTTAACTAAAACCGAATAAATGAATTTTATTCATCACAAGTTCAATTGGGGAAAAGCATAAAAGTAAAAAAGAAAATTCTTATGTTACACACATACAGTTAACAAAATAAAAGAGATATGTTGTATTCCATGGTTTTAATCTCTTGACTAAACAAAATGTTAAGAAAGAAAGTTAAAATAAAAATGTGTCTGTTACATTTGAGAGGGATAAATGGATTTTTATTCTGTGGCACAAGGAAAAAATAAAATAAAAATAAAATAAGTAAAAAGGGAAAATAATAAAAACTTTCCTTTTCAACGAATTCTACTATGAAATAAGATGGGCAACCGAAAAAAAAAATTAGATGAAACTTAGGAAAACAAAAAAAAAAACTAAGAACGACATGGAATTTTTGCCATCACATACGAGTACATGGGTGGCCAAAGAGAAAGTGTTACATTAACAGATGCAGACTGATACATAAAAGTATACAATTGGTTCTTTAGGATAATTTGTAACTGTTCAGAATTAGAGTCGTTTTCTGGTATGAGATAAAGAACTTATAAGATTCGTATTGGTATCTTATTTGGTTGTGTTCGTTAGTTTTTTTTTTTTTGCTTTTATCGTTAACGTTGTTTAACCTTTCTATTACAAAACTTGGAAATTATCTGAGATATAAGCCCAAAAATAATGGAAGAAAATAACCAAAGTGGTTTACAATAAAATAATGTTTATGGGAAAATTGCCAAAAGAATTGTTGTAATTCATTTGGACACAACCAACGAGTTTATTATTGAACAAGAACAATGTGTAATTTAAGGTAAAACAAAAAACAAAAATAATTTTTATGTTTATCATGAATTGAATTAGTTTCAGTATGTGTAGGCCACTGGTCTATCATAAAATAATGGAGTTTTTAAATGATGTTACCATATGATTAGATAGTTGGGCTTTAAGGTTTTCTTTTTAATTTTATATGAAAATGTGTGTGGGTATTCAATAAACATTGACCGGAGAATGAAGGTGAATTGAAATTGGATAGGATTCAAAGGAAAATAGTCTACAGTGCGACAGTGTTGTTTATTATAAATAATTGATGAATTTTTTTTGTTGTTGTTTCAATACCAGACTATATGCCACATGTTTTCATTTATCCATGTCTTTTCATAGTAGTTGATTATGAATGATAGAGAATAGAACAAGTGGAATAACCGGAATGGTGTAACAGACCATAATGCGGTTTTTCCTTTCATAATATCCTTTGGTTTTGGTTTTATATTCTGAAGTATCGCACTATTTAATACCCAATGGTGGTTTCGAGTCGATTTTCCGTTGTTGTTGGTTTCCAATATTCATGCGAATGTTGAAAAGTAGTGGTTGTATTGGATTGAAACTGTTTGGGTGATGGTTTTAGTAGGTGGGATGCGAACAGGATACACGTAGTACGCAATCCCTCGAGAGAGACTTGTGAATGACGCAAAGGTGCGGTGAAAAATATCTGCAATAAAAATTTTGATAAAGTTCATAGCTGATGGGATTTCATTTTTCTGTGTAGTAAAAACCATTTCTCGAGTTCATGATTACCTGTAGTTTTCGTGATGATCTATTTAAACAACCACCTGAGCTTGTCTCCAATTTAAATGTGTTGGAATTTATTGATTTACATTTCATAATACTTTTTGAATTTTTCCTTTTTATTTGTCTGGTATTTTACCGTTGTATTCATTCCGTGTTCTTGGAAAAACTATTCATTAAGTGAAAAGAAGTTGAAATATCACGTTTTTGATTATATCAGTTAGTAAGTGAATAAATTAAGAACAAGAGACGAAGAGATGATTTTGTGTTCAACTGTAATTCTAAGTGATAAGATAAATGACATTATTTAATCGACTTGAAGAATTTCCTTTCGTTTGACTGTAACCCCGAGTGATTTAACTTTTATGTAAATGAATTATGATTATGTGAATTCATTCAAATTTTAATGGTTTTGATTTTTGCTTTGAAATTTCTACATAAGAATTCTATAATTTATTAAATCTAATTTAAATTGGCATTTGGCATCAAACTTTGGTTAAACTTAAACTTGTGGTATAAATTTTATATGAAACTGTTTCAATTTAATGATTTATGATGTAATTAATTCAATATGCCGTTTAAGAAGTGCACATAAATCAAATGATGATTTGGTAATTTTAATTATTTGAATAGTATTGAATGATCACATGTTTAAATCCACTGACGTTGATTTTTTAATTAATTTCATTTAAACATGAACATAATTAATAATTTTATGGATCGTTTCTAATTAAATTCATGTGAAAAATTTTATTAGACAGCAATGAGACATAAAACGATGGATAAAACATTCAGGAAGGATTTTAATTTTAGTTAATTCATAGCATGTCAACAGTTAATATTAAAATAGTTTTATTATAACTGATTGTAATATGGAAATTATATGTAACACTGGATTGTGGGGTTGAATATGAGAACATTGTATTATCGAATTATTGTAATTTATTAAAATGTGACTAAACTAAATGATGTTTACATGAGGTGTGCGTAATGTAACCAACAGAATTTGTTCTTTTTATTTTTAATTTTTTGTTTTACATAATGCGTTATTAATGTGAGAGGAAAAGAGAATAGAGAGTCAAGATTATTTATCTTTTCTCGTATGGTTAGAATGTGAAAAATGTGTGTTTATGTTCTGTACAGCTCATTGCCATCAAAAACGTTGGACGTGGCAGTTTAATTATAGTTTTTTTTTGTTCACTCTGTATTATCTTTAATTATAAACTCATGTATTTGCGTAATTATAGTCGGTGGTCCAGGGCAATGTTCCTAAATGGTAAAATCAATATTCTTTCATTTTTCATTCGTATTCGATGACATTGTTTATTACCAATTTGACCAAGTCTCGATGTCTCTTGCACATATAAAATCAAATGTGTTAATTGGCATACACTGTTAATGGTGAGTGTAAATTTTCTGGAGCCAAACAGTTGAACAAAAAATTAAAAGAGAAAAAAAAACTCTCTAATGGCATTTGTTTGTTATGTCATTCACAAGATATCTAGAAGATGTGAAAACGAATGAAACACTTTATAAATTTCCATTAGTGTCTTTAGAATTTTCATGTTTTCTTTAGCACATTTTGTAACGGAAACTATCAATTGTTATGAAATTCAAAATGTATAAGATACTGGTAGATCAGCTGCTACTTGATGGTACCAACAACAGCAATGTAATTTATTAAAATTCATAATAACATTGTATCAAACATTTGAATATGTTTATTATTAATAAATATTTTGTATCGTTTTATGTCCGTGAATGATATTTATAATTCATTATCAGTGGAATTTATCTAAAGTTGAACAGACAAAAATGTAGATCACTGTGTGTGCTACTGATATACTAGTTGATTCCTATATGATATAGGATGAATCGTGTGTCATCATTCTAACATGATTTGGGGAAAATCACACACTTCGGTGTATTCACTCAGTTTGAAAATTCCGTATTAATTAAATTCCATATGTCTTGAGATAAATAACACTTTAATTGGGATGATCTGTACCATTAAAATGTATCATCCAATACAAATGTGATGAATTTTATTATAATTGTTTTGTATAAATCTATTCGGTTGATGATAGTAAAATAATAAAGATATACCCAAATGGATTATAAATCTATTCTAGTTTGACTCAATTAAAACATTGAAATTTTATGATTTTGATTTAAATATGTTGAGGTGGTTCAATTTTGTTATACATAAATTCATTGAATGACTAAATTGTGTATTTTTTTTTGCCATTCAGTGTTGGGTATAGTTTTGATTTTAGAATTTTTATATGAATCTTTAATACATTTATTGGGCGTCACATAATCGTCGTTACAGTTCATAAGCAAACCATAATAATTAGATTCGTTGCCAAGAAAATGTTTTTTTTTTTTCGTTGTTTTATATATGTTTTGCTATAAGCCGGGGACTCATTAAGACACATGAGGAAAATTAAATGAAAGAAAAACTAAGTCTGGCTGGTGGTCGTACATACATTCATATGTGATGTTGCGTAAATAGTGAGAGAAAATTTGAAATAGCAAAATGGGATTCACTATATGGTTCATGAGTCTGCCGATAAGCATGCGAGAAGAAGATTTATAATCATACGTGATGGGATTTACTTCAAATATATAATTCTTATGGTCTACACTGTATCACATGTGTACGGTTTTCAATGCGCGGAATGTTTAACGAAATGCGAAACACACCATAATGATAATTTGGGAATGAGACAACATTGTCATGCATAATTGACCAACGTTAAAATACTGAAAATCTAAAAGCATCATTATCATCATCTGTATTGTGAAAAGTCAAACGGCGACAATATGAAATAAGAAAAACTTTATAAAGTCAAGTAAAATTCGGGTCGATTTATAATAGATTCTCTTATGCTATGTCACATTTTTCGTTTTTATGTTGGCTCAACAGAATTTTCTGATGTCTGCAAAATTAACATAAAATTTGACTCAATAGCAACCAAATGAATAGTTGACTGTAATATAAACAATGTAATGATTTTTCATTAAATTTAGAAGGATTAATCATCTCTGATTACTTATGTGTTTAGCAACATAAATTTCGTATGGAAAACTCACTGAGAGTAAAACACATTTTCTTTAATTACCTAATTACATTTGATCGCCATTGATCATTAAAGTCAAATTCTATTGAAATAAGAAGAAACAGAAAAAAATCCCGTAATTTTTCTATTTTGAAATACTGAGCTCAAATAACCGACACAAAATGACGTGGTGTATTTCATTGATGACATAAAACCATATTACTGAAATATAAAGAAACAAGAACAAAAAACGAGAAAAAAAAACCACAAAGACACTATCATTACGTTACTTAAAGAAAGAGTAGAACAAACGTTTATGTTTTTCCTGTTTTTCATAAAAAATTTACGTTGATCGACACGAGTAAACGAAATAAAAGAAAAATTAATTTGAATTTCTATTTGAATTTGATCATTGAACGAAACAAAATTAAAATGAAAAATCATTTCTTTCACTTAATTGTGTCTTACCGTTTGTAGGTCTTACTGAGAGTGTAAATTAACTTTGCTCTAAAATAAAATCGTTTTTATTTTACTTAAATAAAAATTAATCATTTGTATATGTTGGCCATTTGCCAGATATCATATGAATAATCACAAAGATTTTGTTAACTAAACGATTGTTTCATCATGTAAATTGATTTGTATTACAATTGATGTTTGATTTTTTTTTCTGTTATTTCCGATTTGTTCAATATTTCATCTGATTGTGGCCATTCTCTTAATTCCGGTGAATCTGTTATTAATTGAAACACCATGTGAGAATAGATCACATACATAATCGATTATGTTGATGTGACTGCAATCTGATTATGGATTATAAATTATTAGACATTGTGAAAAGAATAACATATAGGACGTTATAAATCATTCAACAAATCAATGTCCATAAACAAATCAGTGTCGATAGACAGAGGTCTAAACAAAAATTTGAGATGATATTATTGATGTTTGTGGGGGAGAACAGATCCAATATCCAATTGGAAATAAAAAAAGAAAAACACAAAATCGATTGGTGTGAATTGAATTGACATTTATTTATGCAGTTCGATATATAGGAAGAGAGGGAAACAACGACATACCATCAGTCATTTATTGGTATGTCCACACTGATAGGAAAAGTTGCGTTGTATCGAAATATCAGATAAATGAATTATTATTATGATTATCGGAGTATTTGGTAGGAGATGAACAGAACAATGGGGGGAAATCTTACTGGGAAAAGCTTCATATTCATTTGATATGATCGCATGTCGACACTTTTAATATTTATGAAAATTCATTGAACAGTGACCAGTGGCTTTTGTGTATTTCCTACATAAAACATTACGAAATCGATTGATAACCAAACATTTATAATGTAGCATGAACAGAATGATTTTTCTCTGCTTTCAATGTATATAGACACAGAGGCCTTTAATCAGTAATATTACAAATTTTCAAGTGAACCTCAATGGATTTTAGTTTTTTTTGGGGAAATTCTGAAAATACCAACAAGAATTTTTGGTTCTTGATCTCAATAGACGTTTTTTTCCGAATCTCAGTTGTCTATAAATAGTGAGGTAGCAATAGCTTAAATAGTCAAGAACTCTGTACGTTCCGTTGGCCCGAAATAGAATTTCTAAACCTCGAATTATGTCTCTATCGAATGTTTAGCATAATTTTTCTTTTATTTTTTTTTCTGTTGATGTTCATATTGATGTGTTTGGTTATCACATTGATTCATCCCGTGAATTAGATATTGTATCTTTTTGTATAAAAGGAATTGAGACAGATGAACAGTACAAATTATGTGATGACGGAGTTATAATTAAAGTCACTATAAAATATTAATTGAATATTAACGATTAAATGTAATAATTTGATGTTTAGTTGGTTCGATGAGAGGAAGTAAAAGGTGCTAAAGATTGATTAAATTACTTGGCTGTAGTTAATTGACCCAGGTCTTGCTTTTTATTATAAACTGTTGACAGCATAAACTATAAGAAAATTGATGTGAATGGCCAACAAAATATTGGTGAATCCTCCCAATCTTTTAATGAATTTGTTGACACGATATCTTGTTTGATTTGAGTAAAATGTTTATTGGACTTTCAGATGAAATCAAAATCTCATTGTTAGTTACAGCAGATGTGTTGGGAATTAAACAACTTCGAATTGTGTATGGGGAAAACTCTATTAACTTTTATTCAACAAGTTTTCTTAAACGAAATTTGCAGCTTCGGTTGATTATTCTAGTAACAGTTCTCATGAAAATGGCAAAAGTTTAATTAAGATTCAAAATCTCATGATAATAAACAATCGATATCAGTGTAAATGAAACTTTTCATTGAAAATCCCTGGTGATTGAATCAATTGGAAAACTCAAAGAAAAAAGGTTTTTCCAACAAAAATTTTCATTTAGTGTCTACATTTTGTCATGCCATCATGTCTTATTACACTCTCGATATTTAGGCGAGCAATTATACTCATCGATTTGGTTGACCGAAATAATTTAAGTGATGAATTTTCCGTATTTTCTTACTTAAGTCTCAGTGTCATCTTGTGTGCAGCAGAGTAATGTCTGAAGGGAGATCTAAAAATCTGTTAATGGCTTTGGCACACATGTGATAAAACCGCGTGTTCTAAAAGTGATTGATGTCTGCCAAGAAATTAATTATCAGAAAAACTCACGCAATATTTTTTGGTAGATTTTTGTATATTCGGTGACGTCTATGGGGATATAGCACGCATAGTCCCATTACACTGGATGTCTCTAGTCTAGTGAATCCATTTATCAGTGGTGAAGAGTCACTGAAGGTTAGCTAAGTCATGATATGCCTGTTGAATTTTGTAGAAAATTATGAGACCAATATGTGATTATGTTACGTTGATTGCTAAGTAAAACTGAAATTAATTTGGTTACATTGCGAATTAATGCTTCACAAGCACCCGTGATTTATTCGATGACCCAGACGATCTAATTTAATGCACCTGTTTCTCTATTATTTTGTTTTAATTTACATAGCGCAAAAAAAAGTGCAACGACAATGAATCATGACGGTTTTATTGCTTACAATTTGATATATGAATGAGGAAGAGTCTAATTTAAATGTGCTGTCTCTTTGAAAATTCACAAATTAAATGAAATACTTGAAATATTGTTGTTTAATAGTATCACATTAACAAGAACAAAAATTGTAAATATGTTAAACACCACATTACGAAGAAATAAATTGGAATTGTTTTCTTTTTATTAGAATTTTTGTCACATGAATATGTGACCTAGAAACGTTAATAGATCGCATATTGTATTAATACACTGCAATTACCCAATCAATGTTATATAAGCAATGGAATTTAGTCTGATAAATTGATCGTAATAAAGTGTTCCATGTAATTATAATAAATTAGTTATCGTCTATATGAACGTTAAATCTGCATGTAATGTATGATTCATAATAAGGAAGAATCACGTGCAGCGAATGTTTATTAGATTTGCCATAAAATATAAGATTCAATATAATTTTATAGTAAAAAATTGAACGTTTTTAAATGATTTTACAGCTTTTGGCTAAACTAAACGGTAAAGAAGTAATACAATGTTAAGGTAGTTAATTATTCGATTCGTTTTTATCTCATGTTGGTCAAGTTTTTTATTTTATTGATGCAACAAAATAATGATTTTTGGTTCACAGCAAACATAAGAAGTAAAATCAAAACGCGAACCAACAAAAACAAATGAAATTCTGAATTATGGTCCAACAGTTATGAGGGGGAATTCAACTTCTGTACCTCGTAAACAAGAAGTTATACCGCGATCGTTTTTTTTTATTTCGTCGCTTAAGAAATATTTGGTGTCCGTGATGGGTTGAATGAACCTGCAATCAATGAGTTTTTATTATTATTCTTTTAAGTTGTTTAGATGTGTAAACGATTCATATATGGTTATGTTCTCCATTTAGATCAAAGTTAACAGAGAAAGACTTCAAACATAGAAAGGTAATAGAGAAGAATGTTTATTTAATATTCTATGTCTGATATTATTCTTACCTGTTACGGCAACTAATCAAAAAGCTCTTGTTCTTTACGTAATGGATAAGGTGACAATCATACATGATGTAAAGAGATTCTTAACCGTTCATTTTAAAGTTTAAATAAATGAACTTTTATTTGATTTTAACGTTTTATTGATTTTATTTTTATGTTAATAAGTAAATCAAATAATTACGGAATATTTGACCATGTTTAATAATCAGAAGTTCTAAAAATGGTCAAAATAAGCAGGTAAATAAAGAATGATAAACATAAAAGAACAGATCCACCGGTAATAGCTCTAACAGTAGTCGAGAGTTTTTATTTCGTATTGACGACAATCAGTTAATCAGCTATTGTATTTCCTTTATCGTTTTTAATTAGATACTGAATCCATGGTACATAATTAACCGTCGATTAGCAAATAAACTGATTGATATTTGTAATTTTATATTTTTGCTTTGTTCGTTTTCCACTAAGAAAATAATTAAGTAGTTTAAACGATGTGAAACGATCGTTTACATAATCACCGTATTACTTAGATTTATTACTAAAGTTTTTATATAAAAAAAATGCAAAAAGCAAAACATATAAAACGATGACAATAAAATACAATATTTTATTAAATTACTCTGTTCGCAATTCGTTTAAATGTGAATTAAAATACACCACCGTTCACTACATTACATTACAAATGCAATGAACTACAAATATTCTGTATGTGATATCGTCCTAAGTCTCTCTTTCATAATCATCATGTACAATTTAGTATCGAGTAAAAATAAATTAAAAACAAAAATATGTTTGCAATTGTTGCCAATAAAACATATTGTTGGTAATTTAAATCATCCATCATTGTTGGTTTTAAATACTATAATTTCGATGCCAAATGCATTATTATCGTATTTAATTGTAATAATGTATTTTTAAGTTTTGCCAGAGTTCAGCCAGCAATGATGTGCGTAGAAAGTTGACAGTGATCAGCCAATAAGTGGAATACAATTTTAATATGATTGTAGCTCATCACAGCTATTTGAATTGTATCATTTATGGGGTGTACATCAAAATACGTTAATTGAATATAAACATCAAATTTATGAAAATTAAGTTATGAATAATGAACAATTTAATAGTGCTAAGATGCATTCATTTATAGTTTAACATCTTCATTTAATTTCTTAAGATTCAAATAAAATTTGATTTAGATGAACTTTTAATATTCCATTTAATAATTCCTTTGATGATATAAGAAAGTGTTTTTGCTCAAATGTTATGCAATTGTAATTTTAGCATTGATTTTTTGTTCTATCTGTCTGTGTCGTTGTCTTTGTAAGTCGAGACAATAAGCGAGTTTTTTACTCCAATTTATAGCATCTTGAATACATTCAGTAAAGTAGAACAAAAGAGTCTCGATTTTCACCTAAAAGATTTACTTTTAATCGGAACAATAAATAAATACGACACAATTACGTAAATATGTGAACAACAACAATAATTGTATAATAAAAATCGTGATACGAAACGTTAAGGTTAATTAAATGCCCAAGTTTTACCTGTAACGAATAAACGATTAATACAGATGTCGCGACAATGTGCAATATGTTAAGTAAACGATTGGTTTTTTATTAAATTGAAAAATTATATTTATGTTTGTGTATTTTGTTTTTTATTTTACATCAAATATTTGGACAATTTATATGCTAAATTGCAAGTAAATTATAAGAAACAAAAAACAGTCTAAGAGAACACCGTATCAAGGTAAAACGGTTTCATTACGGTCATGAATATTATTTAATTAATCACGTTATTATTTCCTAAATGGCTGAGGTAGAATGATGATTGAATTAAATGGGACTTGTGTAATCTTATGGTGAGACATTGAAATGCCAAGTAGTGGCCTTTTTTTCCAAATGATAACAATATGAAGGAGATTTAACATAAATCGCATTTTATATTCGTGATTTTATTGATATTGTATGACATTAAATCAATGCATATATGGTTTTTGCATACCATAAATTATTAGTTTATTTTACTATGACATGCAGTTTGTGATGAACAGAAAACTTCTTCTATTTGCTACTGGTATAGTTTATTATTACGATGTATAGACTCAGAGACGAACCACCATAGTACGTCTCTGTAACTTTATTATTGAAAGAGTTTTTATTTGTGGAAATAACATAGAAATTATGAATTTAAAAAAAATAAAGTCAACAACATATTTACCATTATGGTAAACTATTGCACTGAGTTATAATTAATATGTTTGTATATCTCGTTTTACATGAAAACATGTTGATTCAAAACTTTTCCATTTATTCCGTATGGGGATTTTTTTTATTTTATATTTTGCCAATGATATTTTATATTTGACCCATTTTTATACAATTAATGTTCAATTTAAATCGTATTGGTTATGTACTTTTGATTCAATGTTTATGTGTGTTTTTAATTTCCATTGATTAAATTTCATGTAAGGTAATATCGACGATTTTCTGCCTATAAATAGAATGAGAAGTTTTCATGTAATTTAATTTCGGTATTTTGTTATTTGGTCAGAACAAGGCAAAAAAAAGGGTTAGAACATCGTCATTAAACAATCAACACTGATGTTGATTATGACTAATTTAGCATTTAACAGATGCACGTTATGGTTAGCAATGTAATTCTGTCTTTTGTCTAAAATACCTTTAAATTATGTTTCGCCCAATTGAAAATTTATAAGTAAAAATTTATTCTAAGACATCGTATACTCTTTTAATTTTATCCAATTGAAAATATTAAAGTCAGAATTTCAATACCTTTTCTTGTTACATAAATAAATATTTACATAAATTTACAACTTGTTTATTGCGTGTATATTCTATTGAGCAGAAATAATACAATTTTATTAGAATTTCAATTCGTTTCATTATTATGTGGTATTCAAATACATTTAATTTATATATTAGCGATATGGTAAAACGAACCTTTTAATGAGATTAATTTATGCAATTAAAATATTCTTGAAGGTAAATTAAAGAGAGTAACACCATGAGTCCAAAGGATTCTATTTCGAATTAAACGATACAACGATATTCTAATTTAGCCATTGAGTATTACATTAAATATTAAAATTTTAAATGTGATTGTAAGTAAACTTGTTATCTTTTATTTGGTGTATTTAACCCAAGGAAATACAATTAGATGATGTAGTTTATTATATTCAGATGAATAACCTGGAATCTCAGATAAACTGTTTGGTTTATTAGCCAAAATATACAAAAGTTTTTTAACAAATTTATTCGTCGATACCACCATTCGGTTGTATCTTATCTTTAAATGTTTAGTATTCCGATGCTAATTCATACACCGGAATAAGCGACCACGAAAACCACGATTACTGTGACCTTTCAAGGTGGACGTATTTGCCATTCAAGAAACTAGCCGGTTCCCTGAACTGTAACACCTTTGGTTCCAAAAATTTCTTTATTGAATCGTTGATTAATGGTATTCAACATTATATTTTTCGTAATTTCCATTTATTTTTAAAGGAACAGAGAAAAAACTTGAATGGCAACTGTATGTGTATTGAATTTAAACTCACCTTATTGGTGTACAATTTCTTTTGACACTCAATTTAATTCAAGTAAATATGGTTGATCACACAACATCAACTCCTTTGCGTTATTAATTATTAAAATGGTGTATACACAATTCAAATGGAATGGGTCGGATAAAATTTAAGAAAGAAAGAATTCACCCTTTTATATACCCAAGCAATTCTTTGATATATTTTACTTCTTTTGATTTATTATCAACATTGAATCCAAGGGAATTGCTTTTTCACTTTCACAATTACAATCAAAATTGGAATAGAATGGGGAATAGAAAGAAAAAATTCGTTTTTCTCTATGAGAATCGCGAATGATTCATTGTTGAAATTGTCAGAATTATGAATACATGTCAGTTTATTTAAAGGTACAGACGTCCAATTAATTACAGTATGCTGAAATTGCCGTGTAATGAATTAAGAGTTATCTCGTTCATAACCTCACTTAGGTATCAAATACTCACTTGAATAATCAACTGTCTGAAGTGATGATGATTTTTTGAATAAAAATATTTCTACTGTATCAAATGAAAAATATTTACTTGTTACATGATGTACAAATTTTCAACGATTAATATGCAAATGTATTATATAATGTAACAGAGTGTTATAATGATGCTGTGCGGTACAATATTAAAAGCAATTGGATTTTCATCACCTTTACGGTTTATATTCATTTAATGAGAGAGCGAGAAAGACCGAACGTTTGGTTCGTTTGCAAACACTACACTTTTAATGTTTAGAGTGTCTGGCTGAGAATCAATTCATTGCGTTTGGGTTACAGTAAGAATAATTGGGGAGACTGGGTGGATGTGGTGGATTTTATTCTGTTAGTTGATTTAGTACTAGCGCATAACATTTCATTCCAATCATATAATAATTTTACTAAATTAGAGTATAAACATTTATTCAATGTGAATCATATTTAATTATGTTCATAAGATTTTGAGCTGTTTGATGATTATTCACTTTTATCCATTATTTACAATGAAAGATTCTATTAGAATATTAGGATAATGTTAAATATTCGAATACAAGATGCTTTCTATGACTGTTTAGTGTTTAGCTCCCCCCCTCCATAGTCTTATTACACATAAAATATGAATGGATATATTGAAATGAATTTGAATTTTGGATACTGGAGGTGGTTGAAATATTTTTACACTGTTAGTTTATTAATAATAAGCGGTGAACCATTTAATATAATATTTTATTCCGTAAAATAGAGTCATAATGAAATTTTATTACATTTTCATAATTTAATTGGCAAAATTCTGTTGTAGCTATGCTCTTCCTCTCTAACCGATTCAAACTGATTAATGTATTATTATTTATAATTTAAACAGAATTTAAAACCAAAGAAATTATGATTTCAGTATTACTTAATTTGGCACTCTTGAGTTTATTTAATTATTGACTGAACATAAATAAATTAAGAATAATATTTTGTTTATTTGAGTGTTATTTTTATGATGTTTTTATTCAGTTAAATATCCATTTGACTGGAATCAATATATTTCAATGGTCCATTTGCTAATTAATTTCATTGAGTGGTCACTTTAATGAGTGATTCATAAAATTTTAATATTTTTTGGTTTATTAAATCGTGATGACCATATTAAATACATCATTTTTGTTTTGTTTAACCTTTTGGGACCATTAACACCAAAGGATGACAATATCGTGGAAACATATGAGTATTTAAGTAAAGTGCGATTCTTTGATCTAATTATCATTAAATATCAGTTGATTGGTTTTTATTAATTCATCGGTCGTGATGTGTGAGAATGACTTTAAGTTGATTCAATTTATGAAATCACAATTTATTTCTCATGATTTTTTGTTTTTTTTTGTGAATTTTATTTGTTTGTTTGTGGCTTCTGGTTTTTAAACTAATTAACATTTCATTTAACCGAAAACTGATAACAAATGCAAAGAACCGGAATTATAATAGAGTGGTTGAATACACTAAAAGTCATATAATGGATGATAGAACATCAATGTGATTTTTTCATCCTTTTATCAATCGGTTTGTCATGTAATTTATGATTCTTTAATTTGGTTGCGGTTGATTGAATACTTTTATATTGTTTCGTTTAATTTCAACCCGGTGACGATGGTTAATGAATGAGAATTATTATTGTAATAAAACATAAAAAATAAATCGAAACCAATAAAGTCAGGTGAATTCAATAAATCCAATGGGATAATTCAACCAAATTGTTAAGTGAGAATACCCGTGAGCAAATTCAACCGTTGATTACGCGCGATCAAGTGCAGTCAATTGGAAAGCCAATTCAGTTGCAATTTTATTTTTTTATAAGTCACCTAGATTGCCTTTTGATGTTCTCATGAATTGATTTGTATTACTTGCGTTGGCAGTTTTATTGGTTTCATATTTGCATTGTTGCTCCAAAAAATATAATTCTACACTGAATCAACGGAATTTAATCAATCGTTTTGCGATCAAGATGAATTGATTTTATTATTGGAAATTTGTTTCAATTTTGTATTAATGGTCTCAGTGTGGTATCCTGTGTATAAGAATCATAGACGAAAATGATTTCATTCATGTTTCTCAATAATCGATAAATTGAAATTGAGAGTGTCAATAAAAAGTTTTGAATTGGCACAAAGTCATTAGAAGTTAGATTTTATTTTCGCATAAGATTCATCCAGGATGTATTGACTGATGTTTTACATTGACATACAGTAGAATAAATAAGAAATGATAAATTTAGGCTATCGATTTATTACATTGACTGGCATCGATTTGATAATACCATCAGTGCGCTTTTGTTTTTATGATTCGGTGATCAATTTTCCTACTTTAATGGGGTGCTATAGATGAAAATTCAGAATAAAAGTAGTCAGAAAGAGAGAAAAAGAAAGTAATAATTTGTTTATTCACAATTCATTTTTACTATATTTCCGAAAGGTATATAAAATCGATGAAATAATGATGATTGATAATATCGGATATGGGAATAGCATATGCTCATTGGGTTATACTTTAACTACAATCATAGTCGATATTCGTATGCTACCATACACATAATTTGCAGTTCATATCATCATCAAAATCGATTTATATGCGGTACCAATATCCAATTGTGAAATTCACAACGTACAATCGTATCGATTCAATATGTGGATATTTTTAGTTTTGTGGGCTTTTTATATTGTTTTTATTTTCATTCAATAGATATCAAACCAATATGAATTCACTTGAAATGTGAATAAAATACGATCCATAAGAAAATGGTAAAAAAGAAATGGAATAACATTGACTTGAAGTTCTTACGTTTGTACAACAGAAATAAATGGAATATTTCTTTTTTTGTTATGCTTTTATATGAAATACAGAATGGTAAAGTCAAAGAAGTAAAACAAATGCGTAAAGTAGTTGAAAACGGAAAGAAAAAATAACGATAACTTCTGTTTATTTAGAGTCAAATAATCATGATGCCAACATTACATAATGTCCAACATATTAATATGATGCAGCAAACCAGATAGTAGTTATTGAAATTGGAATGAACAAAAAAGAGAAATCAATGGCATTTCGATGTCTCATTATTGGGTTTTTATACCCTTTTGTGAGAAAATATGAACTGTGAGTTGTTTTTCACATTTCTTTATCCAAATGATTGATTCAGTTTGATCAACATGAATTGAATGTCACATATAACTTGCATCAACACTCATAAATCCAAACCATTTGATAAGATCACAGAATTTCATGACAGTGACAATATGTGAGGATGTTATAAAATTCAATATGAAAAAAGGGCAAATGGATCAATGAACTTCTTAGCAATTTAATTAAAAACAGCAACATCTTGAGATGATTTTTTTTTCTTGCTTGCTTTAAAGTTTCAACAATTCTTGTTAGAAGTAGCTCATTAAATTGAAGAAAAATAACAAAATAATATTAAATGTGCAATTGATAATTTGAAGTGTATTCTCTTGTTCATAAATAACAACACATCATAGAATCTGAAAAGAATTCACGTTTGCTACTTACAATGAGATTTCAATTGAAAATTTTTCATTTGGTCAAGTTAAACGGGTTTATTAATTTCGTTACCAGCATAATAATTATTCGTATTCTGGTCAATGTAGAGGAGATTTTCAAAAAATCATATCCATAAATACAGAGAATCAGATGAATTATTTGTTTCTTTCTGGATAAGGTGAAAACAGCATTTTATTATTACCACCAATGGTGTCTTACTTGTTGAAAATAACAAAAACTTACAAATAAAATGATGACCAAAATAAGATGAATAGTTTTTAAATTAAAGTTAAATTACCAGTTTAGACTAAAATGAAAATAAAAAAAAAAAAAACATTAAATTAAACTGGAAATGCAGTTTGGCCACGATTTTTATTCTAAAATGACTGAACAACTTTAAACAATACGAGTGAATTGGAGAATCTTGCCCAAATCGACATGCAATTTGACATAATTTGTTGCAAACGATCGGTATCAGTTGAATTATGTGACTTATTAGCCAAGCCCACCTGATAAATATTTCGGTATAATAACATTGAATTTATTTTTTATTAAACATTATAAATTGCTTATTAATTATGAATATTATCATAAAACTAATACACAGAGTTTCTCTGATATCTTGAACTGACAGTTCACAGTGTATAGCACAATGTGTAGTAAATTCATATAATTTGTTGGCCAAAATCCCCTTATGTGCAATGGGCCAAATGATGCATACATAATCATATGGTATCGTCTCTGCATCAATTTTGGCTTTCACTCTAAATTGAAGCCACTAACCAGAAAGGGTATTGTTTAAAACCAGAAATAATAATTATGAAATCCCACTGATGACCATATTTTAAATTAATTGGGGACATTACTGGTTAATCCAATATGCAGTTGTCTTGTATCAGTTATTTGTTCATCAGTGTATCGATTTATTGTACTTTTTTTATTTATGAAATTATGGCTAATGCACCAAAACGCATAATTTATATTGTGACGTAATACATATTCGTTTGAATGCAGATGAGAGATTCAATTCACTTGATCATATCTGTGTCATTGTGATCAATTATTTATTCAATTTAAACAGTTTTATTGTGAAAAAAAAAAACAATAAATAAATTCTGGTTTTCTTTGGCATATTAATCATTAGTAAGTTTATTCGGTTGTTGGCCTTTTAATATCCAAAATAAAAAGAAAAATCAAATCATTTATGGCTCTTAATGTTTCTTAAATCTCCAAATATTTGTGGTCAGCTGATTACATGGAAACATGAAACGCCATCAGTGTGGTTTAATACACCATTAATGTGACTGTAGTGCTGCCACATCGCTAACAATAATTATAATTTTATGTAACTGAATGTATTGTTTTTCGTGTATTCTGTGATTAAAAATGCACTTGATTTAAATGACTAAAAACACTCATTAGAAAAGTACCGTTTTCAATTAGTTTGAATGTATTGAAAACTTTCAATTTTTTCATCATTGAAATGCGATTAAGTTTTATTACAAATTAAATCCAACATGATTGTTATCTTTTACGTATTTTCGTTGTAATTTGTAATATAAAATCATGTTACTATTTGGACAAGAGTATATTGCTTAGAGGCTTTTAATTTAATTTTTTCGTTTAGTTATGATGATGGAAATCCGGTGATGATGTGTGTGATGCTGGTAAAAAACCATGAAATTTCTCTCGTGTATATCGACTTAAAAGTAATCATGATAAATTATTGCTTAATTTTCATTTGGTTTAGTTAAAAACACATTTATTAAGGGCCACTCAAATGAATACTTTCCAAATGTCTAATGCTACGGAATTATTTTTGTTCCGCGGTGTATATACAAATGAATGTGTTTGTAATTAAATCCCAACTGATTATTATAAAGTGTCGAATGGTTTTAAAAAATAAAATGATTTGAATGCGCCAACTAACCATTAACTGAATGTAATTTTGCTAATTTTAAAGATTTTCGAGAAAAACTAATAATTCAATACAGAAAACATATGTGAATTGATGAATAGGGAAAGAAAATGCACTTGTTCTATTTGAAGTGGATTGTAGTCATCAACTACCAGTATGAATAATGTACATGTAATTACGTAAATAATGCAAAAAACATTGAAACGATAATAAACATTTTATGTATCATAGACATTGGTTATAATTTATTTTTATTTCCTTTTTGATTATTAATAGATTCATTTCGTTGTTTAGTTGTGGGTAAAAGGAATTTTTAAAAACGAAAATCTTTTATATTATTTCAATGGAAAATAGACATTAGCTCAGAATGAATAAAAGGGAATTACTTCCATAATTTGCAATTGAAAATTGCTTACGATTTTATAATGAATTGAATTAAATTGTTTTATAAATCCCATAGATAAATAATCTAAAAATAAAAGAAATTATGGATTTTAATAAATTAAAATTTTAATTGATATTAATTCATGAATTTGTCTTACGAGAACGGATAGTCTTAGCGTTTTCTTCCAGTACATTGGATGGGTGGGCGTCTAAAGATTCTTTAAAGTCATTTGGTGGTTCGTGAGACTTATACTGAATATCGGATTATAAATCATTCAGTTACTTAAGGCATTTTCTGAATATAATTCATCATTTGTTTTAATGATTAATTTTATGGCGCTAATGCGTGTCTAGGGTATTGATTGCATTTATAGTCAATCGAAGTACTGATCCATTCCGAGAGTAATTACCAAAGTAAATTTGCTACAATTATTCCGTAAGTCTTCTCGTATAGAAATGAAAATATCAATTAAATGAGATTTGATAGATTTACTGTGAATGATTTAACAGATTTTTGAAATTTTATTTATGAATTGGGTCGACTTCCATTAATTATTCTTCAACAAATAATTTATGTGTTTAGTGATGGATGTAATTAAGTCATTTTTCCATTTTTGCTTATTTAATTCCTTTAATATTTATTATTTAGATGAATATTATGGAAATTGTGAATCAATTAAATGATATTAATTGATATTTTCCATTGATATTTAATCGATTTTATGAATTCTAAATTTCACGTTAATATTTTATTAATTTGGTAAATTTAAATGATAAATTATGTTTATTGATCAGCTACTACAAATGTTTATTTATAGAAACATTTTAAATTGAATTTCCAAATGAGAAATTTTATTTTATTTTTTTTTGATTTAATATTATTGGATATCCACCCACCTTGCGTAATTATTTATTTCTCATTAAAAGAAAAAACTCTGTTTCTCATTGCATGTAGAATAGACGTACAATGTTCTGTTTATTATTCTAAAAATTTTCAAATTTTTACAATTAATTATTATTAGATACGTCCGTTTTTGAGATGAAATCTTTTTTTTTTTTTTTGTTGAATCAATTTTCATAAGCATATGGATTATGGGTATATCATCTATAATTATAATTACTTAGAGATTGATTACATAAAAACAAAAACAAAAATATATATTCATTCTGTTTGTTTTAGTTAATAATGTAAAAGTGAAATAATCGGGTTAATATTCATTGAATAAATACATTTAATGTTTTCTCAAACAATTTTCATTGTATTAGAAATTTGGCTGTTTTACCAATATACATAAACATTGGCATCTAATGCAAATATTCGAAAGTAATTTAACTTTGACTTTCATTTGAATTGTAGTACCAATGTGTTTGTATTTCAAAATACATTGGATAGAACTTTATACTGGAATTGAGCATTCAGTATGATTTTAGTAAATTAAGAGATGAACACAAATGAAAATTGAGAATATAGTAATAGTACCGAAGCATAGAAGCATAGCAGCTTAAGGAAAATTGAATTCAATAAAATGAAAATAAATATTTATCAGGAAACTTTTTAATAGATTGAAGTTGAAGTGAAATTAAATAGCAGTGGTTTTTCATGTTGTACATGACTGTAAAGTGACCCGAAGAACTACAACTCTGGTTTTGTTTGAGATGTAGATGATGATGATGATATCTATGGATCCTTGAGTGCAAGGAAATTTGAGTGAAAAACATCTCAGATAACGTGTGGCTCCAAACTTGATGGTTCAAATCGTTTTATATTTTAAACACGAATAAATGGTGAACTTAATGGAAAGAGTATGCGGTTGAATTGATTATAATCTTCATGATAAAATGGAAATAAATTCATTCATTTTTGAATGGAAACATTCTGGTATTCGATGGAAAACTTTTTCCATTGTAATTTTGGTCTCACTTGTTTTGGAATAAGCGTTGGACAAAAGACGGTTGCGTGTAAAACCAGACGGTTCAATATTAATTGAAAAAGAGAGTCCAAACATTGTTTAATCAATGTTATTCTATTCGTTATAAGTGTGACTCATTCCCATCCCGCATAAATTTTAATTTTTCACCAATTATTATGCTTAAATGATGAACATGAAATACTTAAATTTCATATTTATTTTAATCTGTTTCATTAAAAAGCTCGCACACACACACACAGACACATAAATTGAAAGTGAAATGGGATATTCTGACAGTTAAAGTATTTTTACTTTCTTTTTCTTTGGTATCTGTTCGAGGTGGTAGTTGAAGCAAATTTACTTTGCAGTCATAATTACGCAAGAAGGCTGTTAAATGTTTTAAGAGTTAAACATACATACAACAGTGTAGTAGATATTGTCGATTAACTTTTCGCTTAATTAATTTTTTATCCAAGAAGAAAATGATTTTATGAGAATTGGTAATACTGAAGATATTCCGATGAGGTCTATAATTAAATGTTATGAACTTTGAATTAACGTGAAATTGTTAACAGTTGAGCATCAGTGTAATCAACTCTTATTAAAGAACTATAATTTAATTCAACGGTTATTAAGGTAAAAATCTTTAAGATTTCTCAACGTCAAAAAGAACGGTTTATGCTTAACCTTTTTTAATTGAATTTCATGTAATTTTTGACATAAATTTCTCATATTATCTTAGCAGATGGCCATATGGTTGCGATATGAATTCTTCACAGCTTCTTCATCTAAGTATTTTTAATAATACAATCCGTTACATTAAAATGAAAACAATCCAGATTGGTTGATATACTTTTCAAATATTCCAATTTAAAATATGCCACTACCTAATATACTACGGTATCTATGACATATAAAATTTGATTATTAATTGGATCTTTTCACCTGAAGTTTATTCGGTTACTTTCCTAGAAACGATCACTAATAAAAGAACGTGAAATCAAGAACCATTGGGAAAACCACACATTCAAAAACTGATGAATGTCGAAGCAAGTTTATTATAAGAAGGATCCGGAATCTCCTTATTTGAAATAAAAATATTGAAAAAGAAAGAACTTTGATTTTTTGATATAATACTGTGCTTGTTGTGCAAGAAGAAAAGTTTTCCAATACAGAATTACTCTTGTAATAAGCCACACTTTTTCCCATTATTTAATGTTTTCTATCGTAAAAAGTGTTTTGTCGGTTTCAAGTGGACGGTTTTTCTTCAATATTTTGGTTTTATCTGATAGACTGTACTTTGGTTTTATACGATGATGTTTATGGTGAGTTGACGTATATTGAAAGAACGTGGAACAATTCAGGTGAAAGAAAACGAAAAATTTTCGGGACTTTTTTTTTATGAAATTGGCACCATAAGCCCAGGAAAATTGTTTGTTTCAATGTTTTTCTTTGGTTCATTTTGGTGAAGGTTGTGCTTAAACGTAAATGTTAAGACATAAAGTAAATTATCAAAGCTTTTTTTTGTAAGAGGCCACAGCCAAAAAACTTGATTTGACGATATTCTGTTGGTCGTCGTTTCCATTGGTGTATTATGGAACTGCAATTGAAACAAAACGTTAAGGATTATGATATTTTCTTTCATTAACGTGGTTTTAAGTAGAAACATTTCAACAAATATATACCTTAATATTTATCAAAACTTAATGTTTAAGCATTATGATGGCACTGTTCCATTTGGTGCTGCTGTGTTGCGGTTATAATTCAACATAGTCGACGGTATCGTTTTACTTTTCAACGGAATTATGAAAAGAAATAATAAACAAACTTTTCATGTTTTGTTTTTGTTTTACTCTCTTGTTTGGCGGTATTTCTTTATCAATGTTTTCAATGCAAAAAAAAAAAAGAATGGAAAGAAAAATAATAATTCGTTAAAATTAAAATAAGGAAACATTATGTTTGTATTTTTATTTTTTTTAATACGATGCGACATAAGTTCTCTTTGCATTCGAAAAGAAATGGTAAAAGAAAATTTCAATGAATTAACTTGTAAAAATTCACGAATAAGTTTTCATTTCTATTGACTTTTTGGAGCTTTTTGGGGAGTTATTTTTGAACATTTTATTTTACTCAATTATTTGATATGAAAAAAATAAATTGTAGAATAAGTTCAGAGGAAAAGAATGTTTAGGTAATTACCGATTGACGAATTAATGCAATTAGCCCGATTGCAGATGAAATTTTATGTTGAAGCTCTAAGAGCTTAGAATTCTGGTCAAGGAATTGATAATGAGAGAGTTTTTTTGGCCAATTCTAGTCGAGATTTTCATGTCACGGTTTTAACAGTAATTCCATATGTGTCTCATGAGACAATATCCTCTTTGGACATCGTGTCCTGTTTTAAATCTCATTAGATGCAACTATTTACTAAACCAACAATCGTTAAATGTAGTGTAACGAAAAACGAAGTTTGTTTTATTTAATTTACGATAGTTTTCTATTGAGATGTGGAAATTTATAGTTCAGCAGTTTTAATCCAATGAGATACTCTAGATTTCAGTGAATTTTGTACAAAAAAAAGTTTCATTCAATTGTATCATTCCGAATTGTATTAATACTTTTCCATTTCATATTTTTTTTATGGGATATGAAGTGACCATTGGGCGATAATCTGGAAAATGCATCATTTTATGCTGAAGTGCCATAATGACGAATTAATACACTCTGCGTCTGATAATTTAAATTGAATAAAATTACCATTAATTTGGCAACAAAAAACGATTTATTTTTTTTTTCGCATTTGGTTAAGAATCAACAGGGAATATAAATTCAATTGTATCCGGTTCCCCCCTTAGTATAAAAAATGAATATAGAATGAATTGTTTTGATTACGCCACTTTTGGCAAAGGATGGACAAATTTCTGAGTGGTTACAGTTCAGTTAAAATTATCTGGTTATGATGGTAGAATTTGTAGACCATTTTTATACTTTTCTATGTGGATTTGTTGATGATTTTGATGGCAATTGTTCGCAATTGGGGGGAAATGGCAGTGATGGAATTAAGACCTTGTCCAACAATCTACACATTGGGATTAATGGTAATAAAGAATTGGATGAGTTTATTATATATCGTCTCAAATTTTTAAAGTTAATAATAATGAATTTAAAGAGCTCAAATAAAAAGAGTTTTAATATTCTTCACTTTCCGGTTCAACCGACCGTATCATGTTATACAGATCGTTATACCATTTTTTTAATTTTATTTTTGTTATTATTATGATAAAATTTGAATATTAATGATAATATAATTAATGAAATTAAAATATTATGAAGATATGTGTAAGATGCAATAACATTATTTAATGTGAGTCAATTTCAATTGGGCACATAATAAAATGATGGTTACACTAACGGAAATTCATTAACCGACAAACATAAATTATGTTAAAATTCTTAAGATTTCATGAAAATTTTTTAATCACTAGACTCTTTGTTTTGCCATTAATTTTTGTTTTTTATATTAAAACAACTAAACAGAAATTATCATTTTTATGCCATAAAAAATGTATTATTTCATCGAGTGTTTCAATCATATGACCTCTAATGCTTTTAAATGATTTAATGGTCATTCGTGTAATTTTAATTTTCATTGAATTATCACTGGCTGTGTTATATTTCGTCTTTGATTAAAATTATGCGTGAAGACTAAAGCATAAATTTAAAGTGGAATTATTAGATTCTTTGGGTATTTGGATTTAAATTCAATTTGATGTGGAGACATTTGAAGGCCATCATCAATTCAATGTGTTGCACAGAGTACATAATTCATCTTCTAATTACTTTATCATTTACTCTGTACGATAACTTTGTTTTTTCTCTGTGTTACCTGTATGTTATTGCGTAGAACAAGTAATTACTATTTGGTATAAAAATTTTTATTCGATCATTAGCATTGGCTCGTTATTTTTCGTAGTTTAGTATATGATGAATATGAAAACAAAACAATTATATTTGATGCGTAACCAAATATTGGCTATTTATGATTTTCGATGGCAATTAGAAAGTGTTACCTATGCGTAGATCACACCTATATCGTGTTGTTTAGTTACAATAGAGTGGAATATCTGTGATTGAGGAATTAACACAACATCATTGTGATTTGATTTTTCATTTATTTAATTTTGAATTAATGACAAAGACCTTGTGATTTAGTAAACCTGTCGTACACCGGCGTTACGTAATAATGTTAAGTTAATAAGCAATTAATTGCGTTGCAACTAATGACATGAGGCGTCGATTAAAGACATTGTGATTAATTACATTATGAGATTAATCGACAATTACTTACATTATCCATCCTCTCTGTATCTTAATTCTTCTTACTCTCTGTCTCACTCTCACTTTCTCTCGTTATTCACTTTAACAATATACATAACTGATATATACAGATTTATATGTTTAATACCGATTTAATTTTTATATACAAATTTGTTTTTCTTCAATTATTGTTATATTTAGTTATTTCATTCTTCTTTTATTTTTCTTTATTTACAGATTTTACTACAAAATACAAATAATGAGAAGGAAAAATCGCCAAAGATCCATTCTGGTGTGACCGAAAAACGTAAAGCTGAGGAAAGTGAACAAATCAAGGATGTTAAAAAGGTACTACCACAAAATTTAATGCCAAAATTAACAAGAAAATAACAGAAGTTTCTGTACAAACAAATCACAAAACAATGATATTGAAGCAATAATAGAATCATTCAGCTTTTTGATACTTCGCTAACATTTAATAACAATCACACTCAGTTAATACATTAATACGAGAATTCTATTCTTGTCTCTTGTGTTCTATTCTTTAAAATTTTTATTTTTATTTTTGTCTGTTTAACTTCATTATTGTTGTACTAACAAAACCAGGAAACAAATACATGATGTAGTATTACCTCATTCAATTTATCCATAAGCTTCTAGTCAATTTTAAATGTAGAAAGATGAAGTTACATGCAATTTTGAGTTTTATTTAATCAGTTTCTATTTTCGTACTTGATGATATATTCGCAATTTGACTGTTGCAATTGAGTTTAAATAGTTCCAGAAAACTGCTATTTTAAACTTATCGTATTCTGAATGCTAAAATAGTTTTTGATTTGCTTATTTGTTCGGTTATTCATAAAATTCCACTATAAATGAATTATGCATTTGTTAAAATATATGAATATTTATTATGAACTAAAAATTATGAAAAAAAACTTTTAAGTCACAATGGGACAAGGGCATCGTAGATACAATGTAAAGTAAAAACGAATTGTACATTGAGGAATGATGTATTAATGACATGAAAGTGTTATACCAATCGTTGACCACAGAAAATTTTATTCAGCAAAGAACATTTAATGAAAAATTCTATGAAAATACTTGGCAAATAGTAAAATTGTAATAAAATCATAAGAGCGATGAGACATGCAATTGGAATTGAGTTTTTAAATCCCAATTTGGTCTTTGATAAAATACTTTGGGGAGTCAAAGAACCGTAGATGTTTTTTATTATAAATTCCCACCCAATATGGTGTATATTTCTTTGACTGATAGCAAAAACAGAATAACGAGAATAGTTGGTTCCAGCAATCTCATTTATAAATAATTCAATGAATGGTTGATTTTAATTCATAAATAGTCTCTCGTATCCCATATTGGGTAATCAACTGAACATTTCTTCTGTTGCTATACAAAACGAATTAAATTTTTAATGTTCATCAGTATTGAAAGGGTCCAAAAGGATAGTATTATTGGTTAATGTAAATTCAAACTGAATATGGAATGCAAAAAAAAAATTGTTAGATTGGATGGGCAGTTATGAAACGATGCCCTTGAGGTTTGGACTAAACGAGACACAAAGTCCTTGTGATGGATCTATTAAATGATTTACTTTTAAAATACAATTTACAGTGCTGTGCATAATATAAGTTAAAGGGGATACGAATAAAAAGTACAATGAAACTGTATCATTTGTTGCTCATAATACATAAATATCATATTACCGACATATCATTTACATTCATAAATAGATCTCTGTATGTTATAGGGTTACCACTCTTAAATTTCCCATTTTTTTTTTTGTGTCATATTCTTCCGGAGTGTGTCATTCCAAATATAATTTAACATTTGTTTTATTCAATTGTGGAAGATGAATAAAAACGGTTCTGTCCATCAACTGCAAATTAGAGGATATAAAAAGCTGAAAAGTACGTGGAAATTTTATGTTTAATTTTTCACTCAAATGTACGATTAAAGTTACCCCTTCAGACAATTTAATATCATTCTGTCAGATTCATACAATGACGAGTATTTAGTTAATGTAACGTATCTGGTATTGGTTTTTGCTTAATTTTGTTTGAATATCATCATGTGACTGTGTTTTTAGTCGTAAACTGAATCTCTAGTGTGGATACAGGATGACATGGAAAACATAAATAAAAATGAAAAATATTTGAATGTAAATTTTCATGTAATAACAACAAGGAGTGTCTGTATGTTAGCCAAACAGTGTGAATCCAGAAATGCATGTTATACTTTTCAACCAATTCTCATAATACAATAAGTGATGACTTCATATTTGACATTTTTATTATAATTTAAATTTGTCTTTCATATAATTCAACATTATAGTGTTTCACCTACGCTTATGTACATATCCTTCTGTTAAACTGATTGTGAATTATATTCTGTTACTGGAAATTCTTTGGTTTTGGTGCAAATTTTGTGTTTTTGGTTTTAATAAAAGTTATCCCATAAATGGGTACTGGGTTATCCTAGATAAATGATATTTTGATGGGTTTGGTTGGGATTCATGACGTATACTTTCACCCAAAAAGAAAAAAGAAACATGAATGGAAACGAAAAAAGGGATTCTTAATTGAGAATGGGTTGAACCTATTTAATTTTTGGGGGATGTCTAATGTCTAGTTTAGTGGCAGTATGCTTTTATGCAACTAAATGGTTATATTTGTTACACTAATTTGTATCATAAAGTCAAAGTTAAAAGGTCTTTTAAACACTCAGTAGTAACACTTTTCTGTTATGCTTATTAAAAACGGAATATGGTTTTCATTTATACCAAAACACTATCCATTTTAATGTAACTATATAAGAACACATAGTGAAGAAACACTGTGTATGGTTAATAATGTTTTGTGTATATTTGTAAGCATACGGGGGGGTTGAAATAGAAGGGTACATATATGAGATTGTAATGCTGAACATAATTGCTGGTGTCTAATGAAAATTAATTCGTTTTGTGACCGCATTATATGAATCAACGATGAAAGGGAACTAACTCGTCCCCCGAAAAACAAATGGTAATAAAATAGACGCGTTTTATTTCCTTATTCGTTCCTTATTCATAGTGACTCAATATTTCAGGTAGTTTTGGGTTTGAGATTACGTTTTATAAGGAAAATTCTTTTCCTTTTTTATTTTTCTTCAATTGTTCGGTAATAAGAATGAAATGAAGAATAGTAGGTAGTTGTAGATTGTATAAAAACGTTGAATTCATTGAATAAAGTTAATTCTCATTTTCTATGTGATGAAAATTTTGTGGTAAATTAAACTCAAGTAGTAAATGTCGTCATATATTTTAGTTTACTATTTTCTTTTTATTTTTTTGATATTTCCTTATGGTTTTTCATATTTTCCCGAATGTACAAGATCACATAATACAGTGGCATGTGGCATTTTGATGTCATAGAAATATGAAGCGTGACTTTATGTTTCATGAAGTCATTTACGGCGTGAATTCAAGCGATTCTTTATTTTTATTTTGTTCTGTTCATTTAAAATATGAATACCATGGCTAATACCTTATGGCAAAATTGAAGCAATTTTATATTCCATTTACATGTAGTTGTGGCATATAATATCCTTTTTGATATGCGTTTAACACAATCATATGTGTAGTGGTGTAAACGAAACTGTACTAAACTTAATAACATTATGACCTACTCAGTTTAAGCTCACAGTGTTTTCATTTAAAGCACATAATATGACCCATTATGGTGTCCAGATGGCTCATAGAAATGTAATAAAAATGAATATGAACTAAACTATACGGTTAAGAACAATAATTTCCGTGCAATGTGTACAATGGAATATAACTATTAAACAATCTTTGTTCATGTAATGGGATGAAATGAAAACGGCAAAGGGTAAAATATCAAAATGATGAACTGGCTACGGTAAATAGAAAAACGATATAATTCATTCATATAAAATAATTATGATTATTAAAAGAATTATGCTAAAGTATGCATTTCTTTAATGGATTTAAGTTTCTTTAATTCCTCATTTTTTTTTTCTTATTAAATACTTCTTTAATAGTTTTAAATGAAAAGCATTTTCTTCTCATTTACTTTTATTGTGAAGAAAAATCACTGTTGAAGGATGCACTTATGCGCACAGTATGACAATTTCATCCATCTAGCCATTCACTTGATTCCATCAATTTTGTACAACCAAGAGACTTCATTTAATTCATTTTTGTTCTTAAATGTCCTTTGGATGTACATCAAGACGTTTACATAATGTAACGAAAAAACTGATTTTTTTTTATGTATTATTAAGAAGAAACATTAAATGAATTGATGTACTTTTAGCTATGGGCTAAACTTCAATGAATAATTTTCATGTTAAAACAAAAGGCGTTTGCTTTTCGGTTGGTTTTTTTTTATCAGTAGAGTTGTAACTCGGGTATTTAGTTTAAATCCATATTGAGTTGTTTGTGATTTATGGTAAAAAGGGAAATTTTCGGAAAATGAAAAAGAATAAAAGTTATCTGGTTGTATTTATTATTTGAGCGAAGAGAAACACTATAGCTTTTTAGTTGATGCGCTTTTAACCTCCTTTGTGTCGTTCATTTTTCCCACCCACACTCTCACTTTGTTTCCGTATGGGAGGGTTGTTATCGTGAACGGAATTAAGAATTGAAATAATAGAAAATAATATCATAGAGCATAGTACGTTACATTTGGATTTAAATGGAAATTTTCATCATTCGGATTTGAATAATAAGGAAAATCGATTTGCATACATTAATTTATGGTATACCATATTCATTCAGTATAAGGCGCATCATATGATTGCATTTATTATTTCACAATTGTATGTTGTACAAATAAGAATTGTCTGTACGTTTATCTTATTCTTTTATGAATTTTTTTAAAATTTTCTTTTGTTTTTTACAAAAAAGTTATCGCAAAATTCAATCCATAATTGTGTTCAGTGAAATGAGACGGGGAAAAGAGAAAGATGTAGAGTAAACAGAATTAAAAGAATTTTAATTTTCATTTCTATTGTCAATTGAAAGAAAAACTTTTACTGTTGACTAGAGACGCTTGCCTTATACGTTTGGAAATTTTAATCTCACTTAAATATGATTTTTGTTAAAGAAAGAATTCTTATTTAATGTTCCGTACTTTATTTAAAATCAATTAAAGTTAAATGTGAAAACGGTAAGGAAAACTAATAGTTTTCTTCACTAACACTTTGGATATTTGAATTGTTATCGAAATACTTTATCAAAGAGGTTTCTCCTTAATAATTTTTCTTTAATAATTTTCATCATCACACTCTCAATGTTTTTCATTTGACTTTATTAAAATTGCATTAATGAAAACTTATACGTTAGACTTCTTCACATAGTCATGTTTAGTAGTTTTACAGTTAAGTTTCAATAGCAAAGAGTTACAAAACAATAAACTTTATATAAAGCCCTAAAAGATTGTTGTATTGACATTCATCACGTATGGTAATTATAAATATTAATATTTTCGTATAAAATTAAATGCAACACATCTCAAGGATAACATCTTGACAAGAGAATACTTTTTATTAACATGTACTCAATGCATGATTTTTAATTAAATGAATAAAAAATAATAAAATGTATTGAAAATTCATAAGGTTTGTCTTCGATGATGCCATTGAATATGCATTTCTACACGTATAACGTAACTGACATAAAGTGAATGGAACTATTCTTGATATTCTTGGATGGGTGAAGAGGGGGGAAGAATGATTCATTCGTTGCTTACAATTTCCTTAATGTTTATCAGTTTTGATCGACGTTGAATAAAATTTTAAAGGAACAGAATCGATATACAATGACATGTAATACGAGAAGTATTTGATAACCAAGTTTAATGATATACTGGTTTTATTCGATTTAAATGCATTCATATATTGACATTATCACGTATCCAGATAGCTTTTAATAAAAAAAAACTTAAATAGTTTTATTTCGATAGTAAACAGTTGAGTTCTATCTTACCATTTTCTCTTGAATTAAATAAATCATCAAGAGTGTCATGTACGTCTGTGTATTGTAAATCAAATAAATAAAATGTGACATAGTTATAGATTCTTCAACCCCCCCGTTGAATGTAATACGATTTTCATACATAAAACACATGATGGACAATCATTGTTTCAATATTTTTTTTTTCTATCTGGTGTGTCATCAAATCAGTGATTCAATTTACATTTAAACACAACTCATCATTGGATGTTGTAAAATTCACCCCTCCGTCTATAAATTGATCAATTTGTGATGCTGTCAATTTCTATGGAGTTTACTAGTTTTTATTTATTTCTTTTTTGGTTCAACAGAATATTGAATGTTTATTATCATCATTGAATTTCTATGCGAATGATCAAAATGGAGATAGAAAAAATGACTCTTTGTATAACGAAAAGGAATAAAAAAAAAAGTTTTCAATATTCGTTTTAAATGAAAAATCAATCTCATGTTTGTTTTGATTTTGTTTTAAGGACTAATGGTTTTATCCGAGTAATGGGTAGGTTTCGAATGTTATTGGTACAATGGTTTGGTAAATTACAAATACACTCAAATAGTAAATAGCAAAAGGTTCAGTTTTAATGTAACTTTATGTGTTGGATTCAAATTACCATAAAAGAATAGGCGAAAATGAATTTATTATAAATGAATCACTAATTGGTTTTTATGGTACATAAACAGTTACAAGATATTTTATCGTTTGTGGATTCACTGGTTGTTCTATTGTTCTGATTAATAGAAACGGAACAGGCCAGATTATGGTGTTGTGTATTACGAATACGAGACTTTTCACTGAAAATGGGAGATTGATGCGAATAGAATTGGGGGGGTGACGATGGCAAAGAATAGAATTCATCATAATATAGGTCAAGATGAAAACTAATAAATTTATGATATGATATCCGATACAATGTTATAATGAATTTGACTCAATTTAGTTACAAATTAAAAGTCATGTTATTGATTTAATTAAACATAAATTTCCTTTTAACAATGTTAGTGATTTTGGTGTAAATACAAAGGAAAAAACTATGGGGATGAATAATTAATAACATAGAGAATGATGTAACACATTTTTTTTTTGTATAAAATTCTATGTAATATGTAGAAGAACAGGATGGGTGTACATAATATCTCAATATGAATATAACAAATTTTTATTGTTAATTTCAATTGTGTGTTCATGTAAGCAGATTGTTTCAGTTCATTAACTTTAACCCATTCACTGTTGGTGTTTACCTGTAATAGAAACGTGTCAAAGGTTAATATGGATAATTATGTGGCGTGAAATCATAATTATTTATTTATGCGCGACACACAATGTATTTAACAACAAAACATATCATTTAAATATAAAATGTCTCATATTACCCTATCATAGGTATACACTGGATATTTAATTAATGAAATACAAGTCTTTCTATTCAATATGATTTTATTTTGTTGTTTATATTTATCGGTTTAATGGTCATATGAAAACCGGAGGGGATTTTTTGGATATTCGATACTTCCTAAAAATATCATAAAGTCAATATGACTCTCGTTTAGTGTATTTAACCAGATATTCAACCAAACAGTATGAAAAAAACTGAGTAAAATATTCGTGTCACTGAATATGTTTCAATGAATATTTTAGTGTCATCAAATTCGTGCCTCTTGGTGATTTAATTCAATACATTATTATATCAATGAATATACGTAGGATCGGTTTTATCAATTACTTTAAAGAATTACAGCGTAAATAATGAGTTGAATGAAGAATGTATTATTTTATGAATAACAGAATTCAATGAATTGAAATTTTCAATTGACGTAGTATAATAAATGGTGGCCATTATAATTCTAATCAATTTAGTCATAATATCAGAAATATGCTTTTGATCAATCAATCAGAAAGACAATAAATACAAACACGATACACTGCAAAGACCAATGATTGGGGATCGGTTTTTCATTGCAGACTTTTCCATAGAACATCATTTGACAGCAAGCCATTAGAGATTAGTTGAGAGTTTATGGTTCAATTTTTAGTTGAGAAACGATGTTGGTAATAAAAGTAATGAAAATACTAAATGATTGAAATTACGATTGATTTTCTATATAATATGCTCATCTTATTGTTATGCTTATTATGGATATATGGGTGCCGCTTATTATGACCCATTCATCAGTGAAGACACCATTGATTGTTCAATGATTATGTCACTATTGATTGCAAACAAATTTGATTTCGATTTTTATTTTTTACGTTTTTATAGTTTTTTTTTTCATTTAATCCAAAGTATTCATGAATTAAGAATATGAAATTGAGTACTCATTTCAACATACATTAATGTGACTTTAAAATCATTTATGTTTTGATGAGATTGAGTAATAAACGTGATATAGTTTTATTGAAGTTTTCAAAACTCTTATGGTTCATATCCTTTAGATAATGCTATTATTCTGTACGACATAAAATCATTTCCTTTATTTATTGATTTTTCTCAAGGAATAAATAACTTGAAAATAACATCCAATGTGAATGTTGGCAATTAATTTCTTTAAAAAATGGAAACCGTATTGTAGTATAACGTGATTAAATTGTTTAAATAACTTTTTGATGTATAGAAAGCATTCAATAATTTTGTGTATGCAATTAAAGCATGTATTGAGATTTTTCATTTATCTAGTTATGGTATTGAATTAAAACTGTGAGTGTCTATGGAACAGATCCAATGACCTCTAAGGACATACAGAGATTGAGATATTGATGAATTTCCAATATTTTCCATCTAACAATTTTAGTTGGAATACATTTTCCTTTATTTGCTTACCATATAACATACTTCTATTGATTTTCTTTAGACCATTTTGTTTATGGCTATTCCATTGCACTTAGTTCAATGAATAGAAATTACATTTAATTTTTTTAGTGTACCAAGAACAGTTCAAAATTATGCAAATAAAGTTCAAAAAAGTAAAATAAAAAAGAAGAAATACAAATCAACAACAAGATAGTTCCATAAGAGTAAATTTACGAATGCGTTTCTCATGTTCATGAAGTTTGAAAAAATAACGAAACATTATGATAGTTCAATTTGCATATTCACAGTTTATTATGGTATTTACCTGCCCTTGTATCATTATGGATGTAAGCAATTTAGTTGTCTTTGTTCTCATTTTATGCCACCTCATGCTTCCATGTTATGGCTTAAATTTGTTTATGTGGGTGGGTGTTAAATAGCATTTTCTGTGTCCTTTTTTTTTATAACAATATAACAATAACCAAAAAATATTTTATTTTACTTATAAAATACTTTACCTTGATTCAATGGGTGTTATGGTATAATGAAATTTTCGCGCTTTTACTTAGTTTCTCAGTTTAGTTCTGGATTTTTGTATTATTTTTATCACTCGTCATAGTTATGCGCCAAAAGCAATGAATTCTTTATCATTTCTTTTTCTATCTCATCATACTTTGCATATTCATAGTGAACTATATGGTTCCATAGTTTTATGCATTTTAAGTAATACCATTATGTTGATTTTATATTATGATATTTCTTACTATGAACATTAACATGTTTCACTGTATACAAAATAGAAAAATAAAAAAAAAAATGGAAACAAGTGAATCACATTTAGTTATTTCTTTAATTTCATTGTAGGCAAAACTGGAAACGAAAGCACTGAAAGCAAAACGTCCTGGTTTCACCGATGAACGATACCATGAAACTTCCTATTTCATAGAGAACGGTAAGTTGATTTGTTCCTATTTTTTTTTTTGTTTTTGTTTTGTTCTTTCAGCCATTTTTAGTTGTTGTTGTTTGTTGTCAAACCATGAGAAACAACGAAGTCACATTGCTGTGTATGTGGTAGGTGGTAGAACAATCAGTTAAACTTCTATTCAATATGGGGGTGATCCATAGAATGAGTAAATGGAATTTAATTGTGTTTGATGCATAACGGACATTTGAATAGCATCAAAGTTTTTCTCTGTTTTTTTTTTGCTGTTTGTTTCAAATCAACCGCCCCCGTTACGTATAAATTCAATTCTGGGTTAACCAGTTTGAGGTTACTGATTATGAAACTATGGGATTCTTTCACCCCCAATGGGACTGCAAATAAAAAGAATAATTAATTGGTTTTTTATAATAATTTTGTGTCAATGTGTTTTCTGCTCATTAAAATATTTGAAATGTGTTATTTTGGTATTTCATTATCGTTTCATTTCATTTCATTTTTTAGGGTTACGAAAAGTTTATCCATATTATTTTACATTCACAACGTTCACAAAAGGCCGATGGGTGGGTGAAAAGATACTGGATGTATTTGCTAGAGAATTTCGTGCCCATCCAGCTGAAGAATATGAGCGTTGCATTAAAGCCGGTACATTGACAGTGAATTATGAAAAAGTGCCAACCGATTATAGATTAAAACATAATGATTTATTAGCGAATATTGTACACAGGTGAGTCCATTATGTTTAATTTTGAGAAAATTCTTTTTTATTATTTGAATCATATAAAAATGATTTAAATTTCCATTTCCATTTATATGAAAATTTCGATTTAGTATTAATTCCACCCTTGTTCCTAAGTTTTAATCCACAAATCATATAGAAATTGAACTTTCGTATTCATTTATACCCCAAAATATGAGATGAATGAAAAGAAAATGTTACTATTGATTAAATAAATCAATTGTATAATTATGAGTGGTGGGAATTTTGTCTGATATTAATGTGGGATTGTAATTTATCATTTGATGTAATTTGGAATTACAGAAATCTCAATTGATTCAACGTTGAGTTATGTCCATAATTGTGTTTCTTTAGTTTTAATTCATCAAATACCACTGTAATACTATAAGCTGTGTGGTTTTTATAGTTTTCATGTTTTTGTTAATTGTAGTTTATGATTTTTCCAATCCACATGCAATAAGTTCAATAGAGTCACACAGTGTCAAATTACTTTCTGTTTTTTTTTTTTTTTAAATCGATTTAATAACGAATGTGTGATTTTCAATTTAATAAAATTTCATTGAAAATGACGGGAAATCCAATCATTGTTACAGTTCAGTATGAAGAGTTCATTAATACTTCATTTTCACTATACACAATTTGTATAGTGAATCATCAATACATTTTTTTAACATTATTTTGTTTGTTGGTGGTAAAATACAAATTGTAGGCTGCTGTTTAAATCTCCCTAAAGGTGAAAAAGTTGTACATTGATCAGATGGCCGTAATCATAACCAACAGTTTAGACAACCGTGAATACATTGAATTGTTTTATAACACAATACATGTGAATATTTAGGTTTTACATTAATTTAAAATTCTTCATGTTTTTGATATTGGAGACATGGTGGAAATTATTAGATTTCAAAATAATTTGGTCGCGCTTTTTACATGAAATGTAATTAATAAAAATTTCTGTAACTGACGGTTAATGCCTATCGGTACTGTATGATGAAATGAGGATAACGTTTGCGCCAACCACTCTCGTCCTGGTTAACCTATACTGTAAATACCATAACACATATTTTCATTAAATCGTAATTTTTTGTTTGGTTCCCGTTCATTTGTTTTTCCACTATTTGTTACCGTAGTTTTTATTGTAATCTATTTTATAATGTACGATGGAAGTGAATGAAAATGAAGTGGAAGGAAAAGACTGTTGGCCTAAAACTATTGCATGGAAAATCTCATTTACTTCAATGTCTAAGTCATTAATCATGTGGTTGGTCTAACAATTGCGCCAAATAAACAATTTCTAGTATTTACCACCCAACAAACAACCAAACGATTGAGTTTTATTGAGAAGGAAATTGAACTGAAACAAACAGAAAAAAAATGAAAGAAAATGTATATTTCATTCGATATGCCATCAAAATGTAGTTGTTTGTTATTTTGTGTGTGAGTGCAATGGACAGAATCCGTTCAACAGTAATTTTTTTATTCATTGCGATTGTTGTTTTTCCAGTAGTTAAATTGTTTTTCATGACAAGAAGAAGAAATATTTAAGACGATTTTGGGAAAAACTCAAATAGAAAAGTTACACATTTCGCGGAAAAACGAACGTTACATTTCCACTTACACAATTATTTTTGTTGTTATGGGAAGGTTTTAAGATTTAAAATTATTAAAGTATTACACAGTTCCCCGCAATATCCCAAGAAAAGCTGAATTTCCATGAAACACTGTAATTCCTTTTTGTTGTTTTCTTTTACAATAGAATTTATTTAATTGATTGGTTCAGTATATCTAAAATAATTATAGCCTCAGTAGTTTAATTGTGTATATTTGAAAGATACTTCATGGGGGTAACCATTGTTATATTTACCTGTTTAATCTTTTGGAGAGATTGAATTTTATTCAAGTAACCAGAGAAAACCAAATGGATCAAAAATTGGTTCAATTCTATCTCCTTAGGATTTTATTTTAATAATTTTACTAATTTTATTTATTATAAATCCTATTCCTATCACCACCTTGTATTTTATCATTAATAATATATCTTACCTGTTCCCTTTATTTTATTTAAATCCAAATAATTACTAAATCTATAAAATAAAAACAAATACAGTGACAAACTGAAATAGAATGTTGAACAAAATTTTTGAAAAAAAAAAAAAAACCAAACAAAATATTTTCCAATTACCTGCAGACATGAAGTTCCAGTTACAAGTCAACCAATCACAATAGTTGCAATGGACGATGATATTGTGGTTGTAAATAAACCAGCATCAATTCCAGTAAGTGGCTCTTAAGACTGCCATTCTTTTTAAATTAATTAATTTTTAGTTATAAATTCTTATTCAATTTAAAACAAAAATACCATAAAGGAACAAAAAGAAAAAAATAATTACAATTAATATGAATTTTTAATTAAAATTAACAAGATTTGTTTGAATCATAAAACATGAAATACATAAATTTCATTGGAATTTATTTTTAAATATTTATTATCACTGTAATTATGACATTATATGTTCAATGTATTTGATTGCAATATTTAATATAATTAACTTATTAATGTACATAACATTACAGCATTTAATATCATTCAATTGGATTTAAAATATCAATGAAATTCTTTGTTGTTGTTTGGTTTTATTAACATTTTAAATGAATCAAATTTAAATGATTTCATGATTTATGATTGAATCACTTGTTATTGTGTAATAATCTACTCAATTTACTTTTGATGTTGTTTAAGTAAGAATTTTTATTATTATTTTATTTGAATGCAAATAATGAGGCAAAATGGCTTTTTTTGTAGAAGAAAAGAAATTACATTTAATAATATCATTCGTAAATTGATTTGAATTTTATTCAAATATTTAAGAAATGAAAAGAATCAATATTTATGTAAACAGAAAACTTAATCGTGTCTTGTATCAAAGAGAATTTATTATGAAATTTTATTCTTTTATTGGTAACATATGAAACATTCATAATATAGTCATTCGTATGTAACTCACGATATATTTTATGTACGAAATTTCATTATAATCCGTTGCAATCATTAACGCATACGTATAAATTCAAACGAATATGAATTGAACTTTTATTTATAAACGTTCTAAATGAGCAATTGAATGCAATTTAATTTGTTTTTAGTTTTAAATCTTTTTGATTAAATTCATTATTAGAGAGAAAATGAACAAAAATCCATCCCATTGAAATTTTCAAACGTTCATTTTTAGTGGGAATGAGAAAAAAAAATTGTATGAAGAATCCAATAAGGATATTGTTTGAATGAAATTTGTTCTACACTTGACGGAACTGTTCAAACAACGAAAAAAAGAAATAAACTTTTTCTCGGTTATCATAATAAGGTGGAAATTGTAAAAAGTTCTTAGCTTTTTGGTTTAAATTTCTCATCTAACAACCGATGAAAAGTTATATCAAAAGTTCATAATGATATGCATATGCAGCTGATCTGTTGAACATTGTATAAATGATACTAATATGAGTATTCAAATGAAGTGAGTTAAAAAATTCGTTTTCTAGATGCAATCCAAAGAAAAACTATTGAAAATTTACATAGAAACCAAATTTTCAATTGATTGTGTGTACATTTAGAGTAAACATTTGTTTGTCTCTTTATCCTTTTTTTTCTTATTAAAATCCCAATGTTCATTTCATGGAGAAACACTGACAACATTCATCCATGTTGAATTCAGTGGGAAAAAGTTAAAGAAGAAAATATTGTATGTTTAGTTCAAGTGAGATGCTTACGGTTCATATGAAAAACATAATTAGATGGCATGCAAAGTGTTTACTAACCAATAGAATAACAAAACTGATAATGAAATGCAATTTTCTTATCACCTTTTTCTTTTAACTGAAAATTCCTAGTAATTCCATTGCATAGAGAAAAGATAGAGTTTAACAAACGGTCTTTCATATATTGGAAAAAATTGTTAGAACTTATCCAATGTACATTTCTTTTGGGTTATGGGATAAGAAACAAAATAAAAATTGAATCATGAAAAACTGAAAATTCAATTAACAAACAAAATCCCCATTGGTATGGGAATGTATTAGAGAAAAGTATAATGAAAATTGTAGAAAACAAAGTTAAAACTTTATCATCATCCTTAGAGGTTTTATCATTATTCTATAGTGTCCACTTTGATTATAGTGAGTAGTGAGTAATAAATCCAAAACTATCATCTGGACTATGTTGTTCTTAAAATTAATAATAAAACTGTTGCAGTCAATTGAATATTTAATTATGAATCAAGCTCAGACGATACAGGATTGGATGTTCAATGTAAGTTTTGTTATTTACACATAACATAGAGGTAGATATGTGTGGGTATTCTGAAATTGCAATTCTTGCAAATAATATGAAACATAAAATCCTTTTGATTTGAATAGAAAAATCAATAGTTTACGAATAAAATAAAAAATAAGAATCAAAAGTATCCATTTTAAGTCTTATAAATCATACGGATAAAGTGAAAAGGATTGAAGTTTAACCAAAAATCAATTTCCAGTCGTTATCATTTGGATAGTTTGGGTATCAAAATAAAAATCGGTTCTTTTATCATTCGGATAAACTCTGTGATATGAAAATCCTTTATATACTTTACTGTGATGACACAAACAGGAACGTATAGTAAACAAAAGGACAAAGTTAGATGACCATCTTGACCACATCTTGTGGTTATCCAAAATTGGTATAAGTTTAGTATACACGGGTATTGACCATCATTCAACCTAAGATACAGACCAAAATCTGTTTTATCATTAACGAAACGATGTATAATCTCTACAAATTCCTTTATTTCGGTTTAATTTCATAGTTGTGTTTAATGCCATTTTATCTTGGACATAATGAATCTATAATGTCCTCCCATGCCTTGTATCTCCATACCAATTCCACTAGTTAAGAATTTTAAAATTCCTTTTCTTGTTTAAGGCGTTGTACATAAAATATTATCTCATTTGTTATTTATATTTTTTTTTTCTCTTTATTATACGATGATTAAATTACATTTAACACATGCTGATACAATGTCTTATGTATTTATTTATTATGGTCAAATAAATTGCCAACATAAAACATTACTAACAATAATAAAATGATTAAATTATTATTTTTGTTAAAAAAAAAAACAAAAACACCATAATAACCATTTGAATATTAATTGGTATAAATATTGGCGTGTACATAAATTGCTGATTATATAAAAAAAAACATTAATGATCGTGTTTTTTATGAAATTTGTTATGTATCAACACCCTAAAATTTTAATGAATTATTCAAACATAATCGTTTTTCGTATTTATAAAAAAATCATAACGTAATTGAATTTTATTTTAAAATTATATGGATTTTGATTTAATTTTAAAAAACCATTATGGAAATACAACATTAATACACGATGAACACATAATCCATGAAAATAAAAAAAATTTTTTATAATAACTGAACATAAAAAGGCATGAGACGCCAGTGTTAGATCAGCCAATCAAAATAATTCATCTAGACAACGATCTTATTGTTCTGGATAAACCTTGCTCCTTGCCGGTGAGTAAATGATAAAAATATTAAAAAGAAAACCAATTGAAAACCCCAAAAAAAAAAAAACACTAAAGAAATGTTACCCCAAATTACATTGAATTACCAAAACAGTTATTATCATCATTGCTGTATTGATGTATTGAAATACATGAATATCAACATCATTACCAATGAAAATCATTTATTGAACATTATGGATTTTATATTTTAAAATTTTTTATATTTTATTACGGATTTGATTTTAATGTGTTTTATACATCTCCATGTTATATTGTACCACCACCAACCATCACCACCCAGCCTCAAAACCGCCCCACAACAATCAATGAATGTGTGTATTAATCAAATGATAGTAAAGAATCCTAGATGAACTAGATAAATGCTGCTATTACACTGCGTTTCCTTTTTTTTTATGTTGAAATAAAACATTATATGGAATACATAATAATTAAATTAAAATTAATGTAACGAATCATTAATTGGCGTCCATTAAGTTTATGTATGACGGCGACTATACGTTTTTATTAACTAATTTTAATTTAATCTACCGATTTTATACGATTATGGAAGAGTTAGTATATTGGTTACCAATTTAATTATCCTTTTAGTGTACACAACATATTTTGTTTTGATTATGGATAAAGAATTGCATGAATATTTGTTATTTATTTGCTTAATGGTGATACGTTTGATTTAATTGTATCGAATTCGAAGTGAAATATCTTTAGTACTCCTACCCATTGTTTGAGAGAAGATCCTTGAACTTAGAAATGAGAAGTATTTTACGGTACTTTTCATACAATTGGATGTGGTGAAACATAGATTCATTGACTTTTTTATTGAGTCGATGTATTGAAATGAAATTGGAACAAGAGATTGAAGTAAACGAACCAAACAGTAGTATGGAAAACTTAACTGATTGCCAGAATGCATTCGATAATCGTTTAAAGATTCAATTTTATTTCAAGGAAGAAACTATTTGTTGGTAACCAAAGATTGATTCTCAATACAATTCGGTTATATTAAAATTGTGGTTCGTACTCAATTTCAAATTGGTTGATCTGATCATATATACGGAATGTGGAAGAATTGAAAGAGCAAACCAAGAGTGTCTTGTGATAATGGAATCATTTACGAAATTGCAACAACCAGAAAACATCAAAATATAAAAAGTGAATTGTTAACGAAAGTCTTGGTTGTCAAATTTGTTAACAGTGGAAGTGTACAGATAGATTTTTGCTCTATAATTCGTATACAGTTCATTGGTTAAAGTGCATCCTTCTGATGTATTGAGCTACGATTAAAACTTAATCTTATTAGAGTTTAAAACGAAATATTTTCCACTTGAATTGTATTTTGATGTAGTTTCCTTATTTCGAAATTACATTTCATCTGGTGGTTTTCACATGAAATTCAATACATTAGTAGATCATCTTTGTAAGTGTATTAGTTAAATTGTACCGCTCTAAAGAAGATGGGTACCAGCATCATCAATTCCTGTTAAGAATCACTGGAAGACGAACGCTTTAATACTAAATTCTTAAGAATTCAAGTACATTAACCTATTTTCGTGTGATTTATTTAAATTTTCTATTCAAACGCCTTAAGTTTTCATATTTAAAATGCATCAATGTGAAATTCTAAGAAACAATTTATTAAATTTGCGTGTCAATTAGCTTAATTAACTATAGAAGCTCATTATGCCCTGCATTAATTTTGTAAGTCACATACTTGTGATAACAAAGGTTTTTTACTGATTAGCAACAAATTGTAAGTTCACTAACCATAACTGATTTTTTATTTTTTTTATTTTTATGATTGCAATGGAATCGAATCATTCAAATCGTGTATACTGTTTAGATTCAAATAACTGCATTAGATTATCAATAATTTCAATAAGAAATTCATAAACTGAAATCAATTTAGTGATTAAGTTAATCTTTTGTTTGCATAAATTATTGATTCGATGTGATATGAAATTCATTTTTAAATGTATTGAATATAAATTGCATTCAAAATTCAAATTTTATTTTTTAATATCGCAAAGAAGAACTATTATTGATTTATATTCATTACGCGATGATAGTTTTATATTTCTTAAATGTGCCAAATGATATTGGATCTTCTAATGAATATTTAAGAGTGAATATGAAACTAATCGAAATTTAATTTGATAAATATCCATTAGGTGCATCCATGCGGCAGATATCGTCATAATACGGTTGTATTTATCTTAGCTAAGGAGTACAATTTAAAAAATTTGAGAACAATTCATCGATTAGATCGTTTAACATCTGGATTATTATTATTTGGACGTAGCCCAAAAAAGGCAAGACAAATGGAACATCAAATCAGGAATCGTCAAGTCCGTAAGGAGTACGTTTGTCGAGTGGAGGGTGAATTCCCAGAGTAAGTACCAATTTGATTCTACATAGACGCTTTAACACATTTTTGTGTGCCAAATTAAATAGAAAATTCTCTCAACAGCTGCCTAATTCAAATACGGACATTTCACTGCTGATAAATTTCTTGTTTTTCATAGAGACAATTTTATTTGAAATGCATTCCATTATAGGCTTTTCTTATTTTTTGATAATATTGAACATCATCTAGAGTCAATTGAATGTAATTTCATGTTCACTTGACTACAAGTAGTGATGATGCATTATATGATGAAACCACTCACAGTAAAAGAGAAAATTCATCTCTAGTCCTTTGACTTTGGTAGCTACTTTTCTGGGCTCAGTCATATAATTTTTCTTAAATTGCATAACAAGTAAAGAATATTATTGAAATGTATGTAAAACCATACATGCATTGAACTTAATATAAATTTGGTATTCTAAATTGATTCAATTTACCGTATTTATTTTGTTCTTCAATTGGAAAGCAATTGATTGGGTTTTCAATGCATATACACATTTGAATTTAATCTGAATGCTTTTATAGCATTTTGTACGTTTTTTTTTTTTATTTCTATTACGACATAGAATATTATTATGGTGAAGAGATGGAAAATCTACTTTCCACATATGTGAATACAAATGAAAATGGAATAAATGTGGGAAAAGTTTTGCGAAAATTTCAATATTTGATTATATTTATAGTGTGTGTCTGGTTGTATCATAGAGTTATCGATGTAAACTATGTGTAACATACATACAATCGAGTGTACCAGCATAAATTCAATATATTCGTATGAAGGAAAAACCTATTCAATTGTGAATTGTGTATAGATGATAGGAATATCGTGTAGTTGAGAGAGGTTACGTTAGGTAAATATTAGGTTTTTGGTTTTCCGTTGAACAAAAATGCTCAATTTTAAAATTTTCCAATAAATGCAATATTGAAGAAATGTAATATGAGGGCAATTCTACTAATAAAAATATATTTAAAACGAAAAAAAAAAAACAGAAATGCAATATGTTGTTTAGCGAATAGCTGTTAAACTGTATGCTATTGATTACCATCCAGCTGGAGTATCTATCTACCAGGCAGTACCATTGGATTCCCTCAATATTTAGAATATTGCATAGTTTAACTTTATTTTGGCATGATATGTACAACTTACACTGTTTATTTTTCGTATTTTATCTGTTTTTTTGTTCCTTGTTAAACGTCCTTGTTAAATCGAATATATCGAATAGTGATGAATTAGGCAGTTCAATGAGAATTTTAAATTCTTGTTAGTTTGTATCATTAATATCCATATACCATTTTAACTTTTATCTAGAATAAAGACAACGCTCCTTAAATTCATGTCCAATTGTGTGAATGTTTTCTGTTTTTTTGTTTCCTTTTGAATAAATTTTGAAACTAATCCATTTTTATTCTATTTTCTTGTTTTTAGAGGCACAATTGAATGTAAAGAGCCAATTGAGGTAGTTAGCTATAAAATTGGTGTATGCAAGGTATCACCAAAGGGCAAGGAGTGTACAACAACGTTCCAAAAATTGGGGTACAATGGTAAAACAAGTGTTGTATTATGTAAACCACTAACTGGTCGAATGCATCAAATACGTGTACATCTGCAATATTTAGGTAAAATTCAACAATATTTTTCATTTAAATTGTTAAAACAGTTTATTTTTCATTCATTGTGTAAACGTTTAGTTATCCCCAAAATCACTAAAGAGGATTTCAATTCGAATATATTGATTCACTTGGTATTTGATTGGTTATCAATGTACATATTGATTCAATACCGTATCCATTTGAAAATGTTTATTTTAAAATATTTCATAATGAAATTGCAATAACGACATTAATTTAATTGCTGATTGTTTTTCTTTTTGTTGTGTACTCATAAAGTTTCCTTTTTCGCGAAATAACAATTTATTAATACACGCTATTATTTAGATAATGAATTACAGTTTAATAAAACGCCTTTTGGCAATGATTATTAGGAAAATTGATGAGAATTTACCAATGGAATATATTGTAACAGAAACGATATTGCCACATACCATTAATGTTTATTACACCACAATTTTGGAACACATAATTCATATGTTTTATGTTAAATAATAATTTTTGATCGAATCCGTATAGTGATTGGTAACCAATCAAAATCATAATTTAATTTCGTAATACTTTTACTAAAATCTCTCATTCTTTCACTGTTTAATAACATTGTGGTATTTGTAGGTTATCCAGTTGTAAATGATCCACTTTATAATCATGAAGTATTTGGACCAAATAAAGGACGCGGCGGTGATATTGGTGGTAAAACTGATGAACAACTAGTACGCGATCTCATTAATATTCATAATGCTGAAAATTGGCTTGGTATTGATGGTGATTCTGAATTATCATTATTTAAGCCTATGAAACCAGAAGGTGATGATAATATTGGTTGTTTAGTGAATAACAAAGGTGAAAAACGAATTTTTAATCGATTTACTATCAACTTTAGATGACATTATTTTTCAATAATCAATATTTATTATATTTTAGCTGTATTAAGTGATGATGATTCAGAAAGTGTATCCCGTGAAGCATCACCATGTTCAGAGAGTCCATGTGGTGTATCCGTGGGCAGCGAAAGTCCTCAATGTTATGGTGTAAATGCAGCTGTGGGACCAGAATCACCAATTCGTTCACACTCAGTCGGTACAAGTACATCAACACAGTCGTTTGGTGCAACCACAACAGTATCAACGGTTACAACAATTGCTAATCATCGTTCCAATTCAAAGGTATGAATGAGAAAATCAATAATTACACTCTTTATTCGTTTATACCCTCTACCTCTTTTGAGGTAAACAGTTCTATTCTCCATACTATGTGTATGATCACCGCAGGTATTCTAATAAAATGAACTTTTTCTCTTATTTTCTTTTCAATCCAGGTAACGGTAGCAACACAAACCGGTCACGAATCACCAGATTTAGCATTTAATCCGGACAAAATGACCAGTGATAAGCATTGCTATGAATGTAAAGTACGATATAGGGATCCAAAACCACAGGACTTAGTGATGTATCTACACGCATGGAAGTATAAGGTGAGTGTTTTAAAACTGATAATTTCCATTTCCACCCCATTGTCTCGAATATTCCGCATAATCAAATCGTTTTTTATCATGTTCACAATTAATAAATGCATCGGTCATTTACCTAATCATTTTGCGTATTACCATTCAACTAATTGTACTTTTTACCGCTAACAAAATCATAAAATCGTTTTTTATCGTTTTAATTATAAAATGAAAAACAAAGCGATTCCATCCGTTAAAATCCATTCAATAGTCTAACATGATTGAAACCAATTTAACACAAAATTTATGTTCCAATCCCAGCATAAATTAAATTCATCAACATCTTCTCGCTATATCCTATACGTAGTCATATTTAATCGGTCATAAAATAATCATAAAAGAAAATTTTGTAGAATTCTCTAATGGTTTTCTATTTTGTTCTTTATTTTTTGTATTTGAAAAAAATTAGGGACCTGGCTGGGAATATGAAACAGAACTACCTGATTGGGCCAATGTTAATTGGTCAGATCCAGATAATAATGAATAATTATGCTACATTTGCATAACCGTTTTATAATTTCGTTATCGTTATAGTAAATGAATGTATCTGTGTGTATTGTTTTTATATTTTAATTTTATCGATTGTTTTATTGAAATATTGTTAATGGAATTGTTTTTATTTCGTATGCTGAATATGAAAGTACCGGAAAACAAATGAATTTCATTTAAATCAAAATGAAAACTGGAAAACCATATGATATAATATACATTGAAACAATTTTTAAAATGAACAATGGATTGAAGAAAAAAATCAACAGATCGTTAAATAGAAATTATTTAGTAATGTAATTAACCAACGATTAAGATGTAATAAAATTTAAAATCGTTGGGGATATTTTTTAGTGCCGCGAAAATTTATAGATGAAGAAAATACACAGAAATAGAATTTAGTGATGTAAGAAAAGATCTTCGTTATTATTTGTTGCTGTTATTACACATTTATCGTTTAATTTTCTCTTTTTTTTTTGTGTTGCCATGAGCATACCTACCGTATACTGAATTAAAGCGCGCTGATATTAAAACAATAGACATTTGATATTTATCCCTCATTAGATATGTAGATTGAATACATGAATAGAAAATACGTGAACGCAAATTAATGGAAATTGTTTTTTTTTTTTTTTTATTTTAATTTTTGTTCGTTTCTTTAATGATAAAACGTGCAATCGAACGTTGTTTTTTTAAGGCACGTGTAGGTTGAATTAGTATTGAGATGATTCCTTTTATTTTTATTAAACGAACAAAGGAGTTGGAATACCTGTAGTTAATCGAATAGTAAAAAAACGACCAATTGAATTTCGATTTAATTTATCTCGTTGGGTTTAGAGTTGCCTTAGCATACAAAGTAAATTTTAGTAGGAAAAACTGGACGTTTTTTTTTCTCTTTTAGTTTTGTCTATTTATAAGGTGATTTATTGCAAGAGTTTTTCATTATTAATAGTTATAAATTTTTTGAATAAAGTATCCCTTGGATTACAACGATTTTATAGTTTTTTGAATTAAATGTCCCTAAAATGGGTAGCTCCATTAGATAAAACAATTTTAAAATTTCACCTTTTCGCCAAGTTTAGATGATAGATTACATGATTATTTATGCTTCATTGATCGATTTCTATTAGAGGGAATAATGATATTAGTTAATGGTTGAAATTTAAACAAGAAGATGAATTTTAGCCATTGGAAATTGAAAATTTTTTTTAACAAAAAATCTATGAAATATCAAAATTAAATTACGATTGTTCATAATGTTATAGATAGAATACAGTGGTATGATGTGTATACACAAGAACAACATTTAAAATAAAAAATAAATTCATTGGTATAAGTTAAGGTAATTAATAATCCATTAGTATCAGGATATTTTGAGTATTTTATTATTGTAATCGTTAGAGAACATCAGCTGAAATTAGTTAAACTATAGTTTGGTACAGTTAATAACCATTTTTTTTGGATAAACATTTGTATTCATATACATTTAATTTACTGTGTAATTATCAACAATTATAGATCAGCATTTTATTAGATTTGGAAAATAAATATAAAAACCAATTAAAGCCTTTTAAAAATTAAAACAAAAAAACAAACAAATTAATTGAATAATATCATTGTAATTTACAAATTCAACATTATTATGAGTTATAAATCATCATCATCTCATCCCTTTTCATAAAATACCATTTTAATTGTAGATAATAAATGATTTTGTTTTGTTTATTCAACTGAAAGTGTGTAACCAAATGGATATTATCACTAAATTTATTTCATTATTTTATTTAAATAAAATAAATGAATGCAATTTGATCCATAGATAAACATCCATGGATAGTTCCACTCCTTCGACCAGTCGAGTTAAAATTGATTGCATAGCACTAAAGAAACCAATGATACAGTGCCTTGTCGAAATTACTGTTATAGTTAATTGATGTTGTCCCATTTTCATTTTATTCTTATTATCTTTTATTGGTGAAATACTTATCGTTTAGTGTATTTTTCAACAGTTAAAGTAACAGGGTGTCGGTGTAATAAGCTACAAAATTAATTAATTAAAAAATGAGAAACGTGAATCAAATATTATTGGATCAAAATGTTTTTTCTTTTCTAACTTCTTAACAATAGATGAAAATGTGTATCAAATATTAAATTATAATAATATACTTAACTATGAAATGATAAGCAAATTATTTATAATTCATTTTAAAAATAGAAGCTTAGTGAACAATGGCTGACTGTATGTTATTATGAATGAATTTTAGTGAATTAATACCAGATTTGCATATCAATGAGAATGAATTATAATGAGAAATTGTGCATTAAATAATAGATAACTACCCCGAATTTCTACCCCCTCAATTCAACAAGCAGTGAATTAGAAAGCACATCCAAAATGAAAATAAGAAAAGAAAAAGAAAACATGAAAATCAAGAGATAAAAAGAAATATTTTGATACCGATTAAACTTTTCTCGTTCATCATTAATGTCTATTATTATATTCGCATTTTATGCTTCACTGTATTCACATCATTTGTGTACAATTTTCATAGATGTTGTATGATGGAACAAACCATTCGTGAAAATTTTACTGAGAGAAAATCCAAGAAAAAAAAAAGAAATTAAAAAAACAAGGGATATATAAAACATAAAAATGAATTTTCTATCCATGTCAGATACGGAATTTTCTTTGTCTACATTTTATTTCTTCAATGAAAAAAAACAAAAAAAGAAATAAAGAAAATGATACAGAAAGATGAACAATTGTTAGGAACCTCCAATGTTTCATGGAATTTTTCTTTAATTTATTCGCGTTCGTTTATACCGATATACCTACAGAATTATCAACTGGAGATTAAACGGAAAATTATATGTTTCGCAATAGAAATTTTCCTTCAGAAATAGCGCTGACTCCCAATATGTTTCTTTGTTATTTATTAATTCCATTTTGTAGTGATAAGAAACATAAGTTTGTTATGACCTTTTAGAACAATGCCATTCAATAGTTGTATTTTATAGTGGATTTAGTTCATTAGTTACGAATCATCACAATGGACAAGAGCAAACGTAAAGAGTTAAGGGTGCAGAAATCAATAATCTTACCATTATCAATAAATGGTAATCCGTTGAGTTGTTATATAAAGTTCTTATAACAATTATTTATTGATTATTAAGTATCGAATGTTTATTGTTCTATTGTGAAATATGTGGAACTCAATCAAACCGGTCAATAATGATCAGATAAGATTTTATTGTAATTTTTGTAAAATTTATTCAGGGGAAATCATTTGCTTTATTTCATTTGAAACTATAAATCATTAAAGATATTAAAAATACCCTGGGGCTGGAACAATAAAATCAAAATAAATAAATTATTCATCACAAAAGTATGTTGAATAACAATTAAACATAAAAAATAAAAATAAAAAACAAATGGATAATGCAATAAATATCAACCGTAATAAATTGAAATTTAAGATTTATTGCTAACAAGAAAACAAGTAAATGAAATATTAAGAATACCAATAAATTTTCACATAAAATATAGAATTATAACAAAATACATTAAACTTTATGTAGATTGATACAATTAGAGAGAATTGAATGAGAGTGGATGAGAAAAACCAATTGAGAAATTATTTAGTTAAATAATTAAGTAATAAATTTAAGGATAAATCGTTAATATTGAATTGTAATTGTAAATTGTAAATGTAAAGAGAATTAATAAGAACTATTTGCTATATTTAACGATTTTTTTGGTAGCCTATTTCAAAAATATTATAATAAAGAATATATTGAATGAACAATACAATGAAAATAGAATTGTATGAATTACAAGCACCACCACCACAACCATTCAGCCATAAACCACTTTGATTTGCATTCTAAAATCACGATTCCAACTAATAGAAAATCCATCACAATAAACCCGATATGCCATTAATCATTCATTGTTAATTATGAATTAAATTTAAATGAAACCATTTCATATTCTTTAGCTCACCATTTAAGTAACAAAACAATACGATAATTAACGTTTAAGTGTTTGGCTTAAAACAAAACAAAAAGTTATAAAAAATGAAAGAAAAGTTTTCATCTGTTCATTAAATTCAACAATCATGAATATACGCTTGTGCTAATTACACTTATCCCAATTGTTTGATATCGTTTTGAATGATATGAATTTCGAGAGTGTAAGAAACAAGAAAAGAATGAAAAATCTTTCTCTAGTTCCGTTTGACCTATTTCATAAAACGATTAATTCATTATTAGTGCATTTACTTTTACATCATAATTGAAATTTGTATAAGAAGAAACTTCATCTTTACATCGAATCCATGGAAAAAATTGATTAAAATTTCAATGCAATGAACTCTAAAAATTTCCATTTGACGATGATAGTTACACACCCTTTGCTATTCCTAATAAGTTCTCAATTTCCTTAAAGTTTATCGATTTGTTAATATCCATACATATTACGTATGTAAATAGAACATTCATTTAGTCGAAAAAAGTTTGTGTATTTGCTAAATCTGTAAAGGTAATAACATCTAGTTAAACGTATTACAGGATATGTTGTATTGAACTCTATGAAAATTCATCTAAACAAGAAGACAACGATGGTGGGCGGTTTTCAAAGATTAGATTGATCCAGTTTTCATTTTAAATTATTTTCACAAGATATACGATTTCCAGTGTATTCATGGTGTTCCATTTAAGGTGTTAATAATAAAAAAAAAAAGTAATCATTTCTTTGGATTTCAGTATATCAAATTAAGGATATTGGTGAAGGGAAACAGCCCATTGATTATGGTATAAGCAGTTTATATTTATTTTAATCAAATCAAAACACATTACAGGGAATTTACTTTAACGCAATGTGTGTGTATGTTCTAATATTCATAAAATACGGAAATGTAGAACATGAAAATTAGATATTTTATGTTATATTTATTGTTACTGGTTCGGGTGGGAAGGTAATTCAGCAATTTTAGCATAAAACTCTAAATTAGTTATGTTGGTAGTGTGAAATGGTCGTAAACGATAGAAAGAGTCAAAGGAAAAAAGGTGGTTGAGCTAGATAAATTGAACTAATAAAAGAGATTCTAATCACATTGCAGAAGGTGTATAATTCGCGTAATTTTATCAAAATTAGTAATCTTGAGCCTGTGCAATATACCTTACCATCATATCAGTAAAATACGGATTCAATCTAAATGTTGGCAATGCGTACACTTTTGTGTAACAAATTTCACTTTATAAATTACCATAAAAAGAAACTTTTTTTTTTATCAATATAGCACATAACACACACATTTTATAATAACATTGTAGCTGACTGCAGAAATTAACCGTTACGTTATAACTAAATTTCAATACAGATTGAAGTAATTTTATTATCACTGAATGTCCCTAAAGTCAATTAGAATTGCCAGAGATTTGATATTGAGTGATGACATACGATACGATACGAGTAACAGATATCACACACACGAGGATTTCAAAGGGCAGATCGAATTGCATTTTTCAGTTCAAAATCTACTCTGTGCTCAAGCTCGTTGATAGTAATTAAGTTTTTTAAGTTTTCATTTGAAATTTTAATTAAAGAGAGTACGTTTAAGTGAGACTAAATGATAGGAAATTGTGTCATTTTATTGCATTTCATTTGAATTATTTGTTTCAGTGATAGAACAAAAATTTAATTATTGCACACAACACGTATTGAAAATTTCGTGTGATCAGTTTTGTGTTTGAGCTTGTGCATGCAACAACTTGTTTCGTCCTTAGTTATTATCAATAATTGATAATTTTTTCCAATTGTGTGTTTGACTGACAATTTAATTTCTTTTTTCAGTGCTGATCTAAATTCTATATTTTCGTGAAAGTGATAGTGTTTGTGAAATAAAAGTGTTAATTTATGAAAAGTGTAAGAAGTGGAAACATCTAGAATCCAGCAAATACCAGCAAAGGACTTCAATTTATCGCAGTGAGTTTTTAATTTTATTATTCATTGTTAAATGTTGCGTAAATCCCTTGAATAATATCGAAGTATTATAACAAACTCTCCACGTGGAGTATCAAGAAATCAAAAGTTGATAAGAATATCGTAAGCCATAATGATCTACTATTAGTTACTACTAATGAAATGACCACAAGGGTCAACGATTAAAAAATCTAAAGATCCAAAGTAGTATAGAATAATTAACGATTATGCACTTTAATTAGTGGCTGTTTTAAACAAATCTTATAAATGGGAAGAATTAAATAATGATGATTGAAATGGTACATCTAAAGAATTAAAATTTCATTTCAAGTAAGTGGTTGAGAATTCGCTTCCATTTACATAAGTTGAACGCCTATTTGTATGCAACAAAGCATAAACCTGTCGAAAAATATTCAATTCACAAATGATTATTTTGTGTGTGTGTGCTCCATTAAAATTACCAAACAACCAAGGACTTACCCAACTGAACAGTAACTCATGGGCATAAGGATAAAATGTTGTGTTATATAATAAATAGCTGGAAGCTTTATCATAATAAATATTATTCATATTCATTTTTATGTTGTATAATATATTTATGCTTCAGCATACGTGCAGAACTCTATTGAATACACTGTAAGTTGTTCTATTTCGATAAATTCACTGTTCACTTTTATATTCCATGAAATTGAAGCTTTCCTCATTTTTTTTACTGTTCCCTAATACAGTTCACTTTCATATTGAAGAGTATTTTTTCCCATAATATTCTTTAAGTTAAATTGCGTCAGCATTTAAACTCACTTGAAATTATTATGAAATATTATATTAAAACAAATTCATAAACATTTATTTTTTATGTTATTTGACTGGTTCTTCTTTTGTGGTTGATGGTTGGGTGAAGGCAAAGAAAAAATTGCCCACTAAAGTGAAACAGAATGAAAATTATTTGGCTACTAAACCATTGAATCCTAAATTATGTGATGAGTGGATAGGTGAAAAGAAAAATAAAATTATTATGGGAAATTGTTATATACATAAATGAAAATTGTCGAATAATGTGTAAAAACATTATTTTTATGTTAGATTTCATCTCGTCGGTTGGCTTTTAAGAGTAATTTTCGGTATATTATCCTTCGTATATTTCACTACTTTTCATCGTTTGAAATATCACATTATTCAATTGGATTGGTGAACAAGACATGAAATGAGAGTGCAGTTACTTATGTTATTCCTTTTATTTTTATTGGCTATGCTCGTAATAGCCCAATTGGTTTAGGTGGTTGGTTATAACCGTTTAAAAATGATAGAAACATTTGGGGTGATTTTTATAATTCACGTAGACGTTAAACACAAATTGTTGAGTATTTCAAAATGGGAAAACATTAAATTTTCCGCGTTTGTGATGTTATTCGTCCCGTCATAAGTACACAACACAATTCGTGATTATTATCCAGTTGCCACATCATGATATCGGTGTAAACTGCAACTGAAATAATATTGATGGGATTTAATGTTTTGGTGAATTGCTTTTAGCATACTTAACATCACATAATAAAATAAAAAGAACAAAATAAATCGTATAATATTTTGTTCTTTGATGAATCTCAAATAAAATTTAAAGGAAAACATGAAAATAGTCTCGTATAAATAACGGATGAATATTTTCACCTTGAATCGTTCACAATTTTCTAATTTTATTCTCTTGTTGATTCATTCGGCATACAAATTTTCCTTTTTTATAGTTTTTAGTGGCTTATTCAGAAGGATATGAATTTCCCTTTTGTCATATTTAAGCATGAAATGTGCTGATTGGATAAAGTGTATTTGGTAAATCGTATAATGCAATCATAGACGTTATGTATGTATTAAATCCATATAGTCTTAGGACTCTGTTGCTACAGTAAAATTGTGTTACCATCATCATTGGCATAGGAAAAAATTTAAAAATGTTAAAAGGAATGATAAACTGCTGGCTCACGTATCAAATATTGCACGTATTCGTGTAAAAAAGAAGTGTTCAAAATGAGGTGATTTTTATTCAAAAACATTTTAGTGGCATATTTTATGTAGACCTCTCATACCATTGTATTGTGATACCTTTGCGCGTTCGTTTCTTTTTTTTTTTATTTTATTCATCGTTAAGCCATAAAACACGTTAAAACATCACCACTAACCTATGTGATTTTCCAATATCATTGATTGCACTTTTATTCAATTTCACGCCAGTTAATATACATATTTTTCCATTTTTTTTATTTTAGTCAATGTTACCATAAACTTTCGTTTTGATAATAGAAAACCAAAATGCCAAATTCATTTCCTTTTTGGGTTTTTCTTTTTCGGGTGCCAATAGTATAAAGAGAAAAAAAGTTCTTCTGTATAGACACAAGTTCAGTATTGAGAGTAGAGAGGAATGAATAGAAATTGTCGTCAATTTGAATTTTCATCATTTTAGTCGGTATGTGATGGTATTAATAAAAGAGTACTGTTGAATAATTTTTCACGTAGATATCTCACCTTCTATTGAATCAATTGGAATTCTCATTGAATTGGTTTTAACCACATGTATATACGTTGAATAGAATACATCACATGATTTTTTTTATTTGGTAAACTCAAAATCAATTTTATTTCGATTTTAATCTTATTGAGTTCAAGATTTAAACCCAATTAGTTGGTAGTCAATTGTTTTATCGATTTTGCCAAAATAGAATTGGTTTTATTCCATTCCAATGGATATTGTGTGAAATTTATTAAAACAATCTTCGATGAAGAGGATTTGTAACATTTGATTAAGTGTATTGAATATGAGAATTCTAGATGAGAACTACCATTGTACAGATGATGTGAATTGAAATGGTGAATTAGTTTGGCCCACTCGATTTAAGCTTTTATACTTTTAACTTTGTAGACGAGATGATATCATCATTATCCTAGTTGGAATTAGTTGTTTGGTTGGCTATGAATTAATTTTTCGTAATTATAATATAATAAGGCAGTCAATTAAGTCCTTAAAGAAACTTTATCAATTCAGACAAACATTACTCTATGAATACTGAAATTGGTTCAGTTGACTAGGTGATGAGAGAATACCGTCAGTGATTTTTCTCACCCATTCAATTTGTTAGGTTTATATTGGATGGTTTGTTAAGTGGAACAAAGAGAATAGTTGTTCATGATTTATTAAAAGACAACAAGAGTTTTTTTTTTGTGCTTGTGTTACCAGATGAAATCAACAACAGCATCTTGAGTTTTATCGTATGAAGTTTGCCATTGTTTGAAATCTCTTACTTGAATTATTTCATTCTTTTCCTTTTTTTTCCACTCTTGATGTTGTTAGTCACTCAGATTCAAGGATCTAGTCCACATGTAGTTGATTTAATTATTCGTCTATGATATCACGAATCTCTTAACGGTCTTATTGGTTTATGGTTCTTATGTGAATGAATGCCACAACAGATAAACATTTTTGGTATTTTTTTTTTTGTTCTTATTTTTGGAAACACTGTCGTATGTGAAGAGACAAAATAATCGGAAACCACAAGGGATTCTTCTCATTAAGTGACTGATACTTCTATTTAGCCGTACAGACACAAATTGAGCGACAGATGAGCAAAATTATGAATGAAGTGCCTAACCAAAAAAAAAAATTATGTAAACTACAGGCAGCATACAAATGTGTCGCAATATCACCGTTCAAATTGAAGCTTTGTATCAAGTGATCATTTGAAGCTCTTACAAATATCCTTGTATGACTCTTTATAGACATTTGTGTAGCACATTCCATGTCAAAATGTCTCTAAGCAACAGTAAGAGATAGCATAAAATGATCATAATCAGGACCAACGGTACATATCGACCAGTTGGGTATTAATTGTCATTTGATACACAAAATGTGACGTTGGAATAAAATATCTTTTAAATTCAACGAAAACTGATGTGCTTTCATGTAATTCAATTAGCCTTTATAAAGACTAACTTCCCATTTGAATCTACAGTAATTAAAAAATTATTTCTACAAAGGTATTTGACTGAATAGTAACAATGCGCATTGGGATCTGATTTTTTTTTTCGTTGAGATATAAAGAAGAACATTGAACAAAAAGATCAATAATGGGATTAAGCTTTGCAATGAAACACTCCTCAAGTGTGAATGGGACTGAAAAATTCTGGGAAAAAATAAATCACATTCTGGCATAGATACGTTACTTTAATGAATGGCATAATGTGATTATGCAAATAGATTTCTTTTACCTGTGTGGACGAACATTTTATGCTCTCATACTGTATGGACTTGAGCTAGAGAGAGGAGCTTTTTGTGAATGAACTAATTACATTAAATTGAAACAAACCGTGTTGAATTTTTCAGTGGCAATAGAAATAACAGAAGCTGAGATTTTCATTCAAAATATCTACGTCACACATTATGTAATTTATTAATAAAAAAGAAACTACGATAATATTGGATTATGTGATGAATTATAATGGAACAATAAACGGATGATATTAAAATTCTTAATGGTTTTAATAAAAATGATAATAATGAAAATGTAATTCCTGGCGGGAATATAAAAGTGTTATTCAATTTCTCTAGTAATGTAGGAAGAAATAAAAGATTCGTTATAAAACTTAAAGAAAAGTGTTGATTTAATGACTCATAGTGTCCTTTCATAGTAGTTCTGTCAATTTATATTCCTCGGTTTATATGAAATTACACCACGCCAAATGAAGTAAAAGTGGAAAATCATAGTCTGTTAATAAAGTGTGTTAGTCAATATAATGGTATCATAGAAAAGTATTATCATAGAGAAATTACCTGTACCAATAATCAGAAAGTTAAAGTCGTTAGCATAGAGAATGGGATGGTAACTATTGCAAATACATTTGGAATTACTGTAATTCTTGGCCAATCTAAGAAATTACGAGTCAAATAAATAAATGTTAAATCTACTCAGTTACTGTGTAGCCGTAGGTGGTATAGAAGGAGGAAACAAGGTGTGATCCATATTAAGGTTAATGGGTTTATGGTTTAACAAGAACTTTTTATATGCAATACACACCAACATCGTTATGTTGTTATCCTTAACAAATGGTACGATATTTCAGTTGTTGTTTTTTCCATTATTTTCTGGTTTAAATGGAATAGTAAATAACGGAATATTTGATTCACGATTGTAATAGTGTGAATGTTAAAAGCTTTACTATGGCAATAATATTGGCGCCACTATAATTCCAATCTTAGGTTGTATGACGATTGAGTTTCATTATTTGTAACAAATCTTAATGCTTTTTCTTTATGAATTTTCTGGGTATTAAAAATGGTATTCATTAAGTGTGACTGTGAAAACATAATCCATATGTGTGTGCAATAGAATTTATAAGAGCAAATAGAATGATACTTTTTTTATTGGATTTGTTGCATTCAAATAACATTGTTTGGTGTGTAAAAATAAAAAGATTTACCACCTGACAAATTGTAAAACTAAAATTCATCAGATAATCCGGTGTTGGTTGGCAGCCGACAACTGTTATTTTGCCATGAAAATTCTACTTAGTTGAGATGACGTGAAAATATTCAATGTAGAAATTCTTCATTTAAATACTTTGTCATCGCAGCATAAAATAAAAGACAAATTCAACGCCAACACTGCAAATATTTTTTAATATCAAATTCATTGTAATTCGCTATAAAATCCATTTCTGGTTTAGTTACTCTTATCTAAGGTAGTAAAATTGATGTTGTGTTTGAATGATGTGAATGAGAAATAGTAAAACATGAATGAAAACTATAAGCAACCAAAAGACATTCATCAGCATTAGATTATACCAATGTCAGCAGGTGAATTATATGAGATCACCTACGCAATATAAATTGTATGATATTAAATCAGTCTAGAATTGTGTAAACCGTCAACAGAAAATGTGTTACAAATTTGAAGACAAATGAAAATCTGTAAGAAATAATCTTGAGAAAAATCAAATAAAATGAATGAATGTGTAAGAGTATGTGTGTAGGTTTAACCGTATGTAAAGCTTGAAATGAAAAGGTAAAAATACGAATTTTTTGCAACTTCATTCGATTTATTTGGGAAAACGACAAATGACTATGATGGTTATGTATCTAACATTGTCACAATTTCTATAAAACCGAAATTCCAACTTTCAAGATGCCAGAATCATCGAACATAATAAAATGCCATATAAGAAAAACTGGAGGAATAACTTTGATGCAATCCCATTGTATCACATTGTGTAATAATAGTAAAAACAAAGTACCACAGAAAGAAAAATAAAAGAAAAATTTAAGAAGCAACAGAGGGAAGAGTATAGGATGGAAAACTCATTGCTGTATAAATGAAGAAGACTTATGTATTTGGTTTTGGGGGCTAATAAATGTAGAGAAATGTTGAATTATGTGAGTTAACTTCTACTGATATTAAAATTTATAAGATTCCAGCCGTAAAGGACATATATTTCTTTATAAGAAAGTAGATATTACGATTTCCGTCGTGTTGCAATGAAACCAAGGACTGGTATTCATCAGTGCCATCTTATCATCGTAAAGGTGCGAGAAGTTTTACTAAAGGAATGGCATTCATAAAATACTGTATACCAAAAATAGGAATTTAACCGAAGTAAATTCGTTGAAAACTTTTCTTTCATTTTTGTCTATTAAACGAAACTGAATGATAAGAATTGTATGTATAAATCTATGTAAATACAAACCGAAGATGTTATGAGTACAAGGTGGCAGAAATACATTAAATCTGATGAATTTGATATTCCATAAAGACAATACTTCTTATTTATCCATATTACATCATTATGAAATGGAAACTTTGCCATATATTCCGCCGTTGCTATTGAAACAGTCTCTACCTCACTATAATGTTGGTAATTCAAAATATATGAATTTACAATATTATGGAGTCTATGATAATACAACATGTTTTGATTGTACCATTAATTCAATCTGAATTCTATCACTGCTATTTTACGTATTTAGCTACTTGTTCATATTGTTTTAATAAACTTTATAAGATACGAGGATTAATATGTACAAGAAAACTACAATGTAAATCATCATACCATCACCTTTTGAGAATTTTTACTTGTTATTCCCTGAAGGTAGTAAGATTCATTTAAGTGGTTACCTATAGTTGTTATTTCCATGTTTAATTAACAGAGCTTAAAGTTTTACCATTCCACTGAATAATCCACCTGATGTCTCTAATTAAAACAATTCTCATTTAAATTCATTCATCTTTTTTCGCCCGAACAAAAACTATTGTAGAACGAATTAAATTGAATAAAGGTTGCAAAAAGGAACTGTTGAAATTCATTAAATAAAAGTAGTTGATGGAAACTTGTGGTTCTCTATTGTTACGAGGCAGGAGTGTCTTGAATTTACATTAAGTAATACAATTTAAAACTCATCAATGGAAAATTTCTTTATTAGAAAAAAATGTCTTCGATGTATTTAATATGTCATTACGTTTTACACTAAATTCATTTTTATTATTTGCTATCATCATTGGTCGTAATTGTTGCCATCAAACAATTATCCTAAACACTGAATGACAATCATGATTTAAAACATTGTACTAACGTACTAAGCTTGACTTGATGGTTAGATACATAGAAGAGAGAGAAAAACACTTTTGTTTTTGAATGAAAATGTGAATGCTGCGTTTAAAGTGCTCTTAACGATCAATGGGAAAAACTTTATCGTTATTTGGGTATCTACTGTAAAATGAAGAATATAAATAGAAGATTGGTTCTAGTGTATTGTACTTTAGCATTTCATATCCGGAGGAAAACATTGAGTTTCACTGATACACTTTCTGTTCAACTGTTGGACTCAATGTGTGGCAGAATTGAAGAAAGTATCAATTTTTATGTAAAATGCTGACACACAATTTTTTCTAAGACAAATATTTTCCTCATTTTATACTTTTGTTGTTTTTCCGCGATTTATATTTTCCATTTGGATTTTTTGAGCGAGTACTTGAACTAATGGTTATTATATGCTGGTTGGTAAATGTTGAATTCACATGAGCAACCAGTTGCGCTCCTTCATAACGACAATATCACTTTTCTTATTTCATCAGTTTCTTCGTATTGGATGTTTTGTATTTTCGATTTTCTTTGCCATATTTAGATGATGATGCGGTTGAACAATACCGTGTACCGATTTATTTATCATCAGTTCATTATGGGTTATATACATTCCATATAAATTCTATTTTATTTCGTTTGATCATTACCTGACAGTTACAGTTTACATTCACCATATCACATTCATTTTGTTTTGTGTTGTTTTATCCTTTTGTGGGCTGTGCTGTTACCTTCGTTTTACTTGTTTTTTTATTATTTTTTTTTTATTTTTGAATACTATCACAGATGATACGTACCATATAATAAGATTACGTTTAAGGAAATTATATTATACGATCTTATGGTAGATATAATGAATGGGTGGTGCGCAACAGTAGAGAATAATAATATTGATTTTACATTGTGAAAATTCTTTGTGAGTGTGTCAGTTGATGGCATTTTATTTTGTTTAGGTTTTTATCGTGGATCGAAGTGAAATAAGATTCTTATATGAATCTTATAGTCGTAATGAAGTAGAGAAGAGCGGAAGATAAAAAAAAAAATACAAAACAATCTGGTTGTACTGAATTGATATTGAAAGAAAATTGATGGTGTTAAATCAGATTCAATAAGGTAATTGTTGATAATATTAGAAAACACAATGGGGTTTTTATGCTGTAAGTCTCTCCCCCACTCTCGTCTTAAATAATGACGATGTAACACAAAGCTCTTGTCGACGATGTACTTTTTTATGGAGTTAGGTATAATGAAGGACAAGAAAACAATCTATAGATGGTACAAATACTTGGAACACGTGAAAATCTGATGGCACAATAAACAACGAATTTTCCCAAGTGAATTACATTACTGTGGGGTTGTAGTAAGAAAGATTTGGAGGTAGATTCATCTTCATGAAAACAAAATAGTCGAAGATGCGAATGTATTGCATTTTAATACAGTGATAAAGAACTTGACTGTTCATTATCTCCTTGTCATAGGAAATAGGTACTTGATTGCATTATTTACCTAAACAAAAAAAAAAACCTTTAAAAATAAGAAAGAATCCCAAGTGAATTTAATAAACATTTCGTGGGTTATCTTTGTCTTTATGGGGTCTGATAAATATGCCACACATAAGAATAATCACTGTGTTTTTTATTCCACATAAATATATGTAACATAACCAAAATGATGATTATCTGATTTTACCTGTTTCAAATGTTAACTCAGGATAACTCAGTACCACACTGATGAGTATTAAAGATAACCCGAGTAAAAAGGAAAAACCGAAGAAAAAAATCACAGTGAAAATGAAAATAATGTAAATTTAACCAATTACAAAACACGAGAATAAATTTATTACAACAAATTGTATTCACGTCAACACACAATACAAATAAGTAATGTTGTATTCCCGGTAAAAAGGCGAAAGGTCGTCAGATTTTATAAGAAAATTGCAAGAAGAAAAAAGGAGTTAATCACTGTGAATAATAATATTCATATCTTTTTTTTGTTTTTGTTTTCTTGTTACGTATATTCTGTTGTGATATTCATTATCCTAACTGTAATAGTACAAAGTGAAAGAGATTCATATTACAATGAGATTAGATTACGAATTTCCTAAATTAATTTAAAAGACGCCAGTATGAATAATAAGAATAAATATGTGCATTAGACAAGAAACGGAAGGTTATAATCAAGAAGCAAAGTGGTAAATGGAAAAAAAAAATCATTTCAGAACCTTTTGTGATTATTTCAAGGCGAATTGAGGTAAAAATAAAAAGAACACCCTTAACTATGACAAGCATTTACATTCTCCCCCTTTGGCAAAGTTACAATTCACGTGGTAAATCACTGCCTAATTAAAACCCAACCACTGTTCTATTTAAAAATAAAAATAAATTATCTTATATCCATCTTTCATGGAATTTATCTTTCGTCAACAAGGAGACGACATGCTGAGTTAACTTTTCACTAGAATCAAAATAATACGAGAAAACAGAAGTAAAAAACGTTGAAGTAAATATAGGGCGACAAGTATAAAATAAAATGTGTAATATGAAATACGTTCATTTCCGTTAACGTAAATTTTCCACACTCAGTTGTCGTAATAAGAAACAAAGAAGATAATTTTAGAATAGGCGAATTTAAACAATGCGATTCTTCTCTCATCACTGCATCAAATTTTTTTTGTTTTATGCAAAAAAATAAAAGTTTTTTAACGCATTCCATATGATCTATTTTACTTGAGGGTGTTTCACATTTCTAGAAAATAAAAAAAAAAATGTTCCATTCAGTTAAGAAAATTTAAAGAAATAAAAAAGAAAAAGAAACTTCTGAATGTACTGTCGTCTCCAAGAATTCTCAGTATCACTTAATTTTTTTCTTGTGTGTTTACTGTTAAGTTCCATTGTTGAATGATTCACGTCTTTTCTTATCAGTGAATGGCAAAGACAAACGGCATCCAAGTATATTGTCTGATTTAAAACACTGAACCGTTTTTTTTTTGTTTATTAACAAAATGAAAAGTGGAATTTGAAATAAAAATGGAAATAAGAACAAAAAAGGAAAATGATTTTCGTCTTTAAATTTTGTTAGGGACCAGTTTTTGTTTATTATAAGATGAACTTAGTTACATGTAGACAAATAACACACGTGAAGGTCAATTTAAAAACAACAGCAGTTGAAATTTAATGAATAAAAATTATTCAACATTAAACGGGAATGTATTTGGTATTTTATAAATGATATTTTTATACCAATGCTGTTATCAAATCGTCAGTTGTAAAAGAAATCACCTTCATTTTTTGGTCATTTGGTAGTGAAGGGATGTCCAACACTATCGACTTTTCTTATATTTTTGTTTATTTTCCATCGCAAACAATTGAATGATTATAAAGATGGAAATTCTTTGCACCAGATGTGCACTAAAGTAGATAATGTTTATGTAGAAAGGAAAAATGTTTGGTCCTAAACAATTCTTTTATATGAAAAATATGAAACATAAAAAGAAAAATATTGTTTGTCAGCTATAAATTACAAAAGAACGTAAGAGATCACCGTGTGGTGTCTGTCATCACCAAAATAAAAATAAAAATTTATCAAGAAAGTTCAAGTTTGTAAGGAAAACCACTTCTCCTTTATAGATTTCTTTTGATGTGAAATTGTCTATTTTTGGGCCTTGTAATTTACAACAAAAGAGAGTCACTTTACTGTTGAGGCGAGCCACATAATTTTAACTGTCATTCCAAATTGTCCAAAGATGATAGTACTTGACTATCCTTAGCACTTGTTTTCATTCGAATCCCCCCCTAAAATAAGCTTCGATTGTTGCAAACGGCACTTAAAAACAAAACCACATTAACAGTTGGTCACATATCAAAAGACAAAAAATTAAAGAAGAACAAAGAAAACGATTTTTGGTTTTACCTTCTTGAAATAGGTACAAGTGAAAAGTGAATAGGGAAAATTGCCTGTAAAATACAATGCATGCAATGTATTTTGACTCAAATGATTGAGATATATTTTATGCTCTAAATATCACATCAAATTTTCTATGACCTTATCATTTGGCCATTTGCCGGTGGCGTTTTACTGAATGGATATTCTGTACATACGGTAATGTAAACTACTTCACTGACACTGCTCGGCCAAATAAAGAGTGAAAAACGATGAATAAACTTTTCTATATAGAGAACGGAATTACGGTTGGAATGTATTGTGGCTTTATGTATCCTAGCCAATATGAATTTGTCAACTTCACCTTTTCATCTCGATTCGCCTAAACAATTTTTGGTGGGTGGTTTTGTATTCAAAGCCAACGGCTAAGTATTCAAAAGTAACTGGGGATCGAATATCTATACAAAACATTTGGTGATGCTACCATCCATAGAGCCGATGTAAAACATTGGCAGTGAGTGTACCAATTTAATGACAATTGATTGAGAAGGACAAAATTCATATGATTGTTTAAGAACATTGACATACCCGATGTACTGATAAAATAAAATTCTGAGGCGTCACCCACATTGAATCCATAATATTATGCATAATCGAATTTTCTGTTTGGCATATAAATGATTACCTTCATCATACTATTTATGTTGTTGTTGTGTTGTCTTTTTCTTTCCATTTACGTTCTGGTTTTTTTTTGCTATAAATGATATTAACATTTTTCTATACCGAAAATGTAATAAACGATTTTGGTTCCCTTTTGGCACCAAAAAGATTCTCCTTATGAATAGTTGAATTATACATTCTAACCGTTCAATACTGAAAAAACATAAGACTTTGGTATTTTTGATAAAAAAAAAAAAAAATAAAAATCGACAATGTTCAAACATAATGTCATGAATAAATTGAGCACTTCGTCATCTACTGGTTGCTAGATCATCTATGCATGGGCAATAGAAAATAAGAAACATTATGTAATATGTCAAAAGGTAATACAGAAAGCTTTTTTTTCTTTCTTGTTTTACTTTCGGTCGATGGTGATAACTGATAACCATTTACCGTATCAATTGGGGTATGGATGGCATTCTTCAACGAATTTATGTGAATCTAAAATGATATTTCGTATCGATATTATTTTTTATTCTTTAAATAGGATAAGCAAAGAACCATATAAATATAGACATTGTTTGGTTTTGATGAAAAGGATAATATATAAAACTTTGATACAGACGATCCATATGAATAAGATTCCGTACGTATAAGAAGCACCAAAATAGAAAATATTGAAAAATGTGGAATATTCAAAACAAACGCGCTTAAAATGAAAATATAATGTGAAAGTGGATAACCTATTCCGGAATTCATTGGAATAACTGGATTGAAGTATTATGCTTATGTTTATTAAAATTGAACATGAATAGAAATGTTTATCGAAAATCGAAAGAAAGTACGGCAATCTTATTTATATTCATAATGATTATATGTATGCATAATGATAAACCTTAAGATGTTTAATATTATCTTTGTAACTGATCGGTATAGAGATGTATTGTAAGAATATTGGAGAATGATTTCATCAGAAAATCAGCTAATAAATGCCATGATTGGGAAAATATCTTTGACATATCATGACGATGGCAAGTCTTTTATTCATTCAAAAGTGGAATTTACTTAGAATTCTTGAAATTCTATCAACTTTTTCTTCTGCCAATAGGATAAAGTTTCTTGTGCAATTAAATTAAACTTAAAATACAATTTATAATTGATTATGAAAGGAAACCGATCAATTAAGAATATTATTGCAATCAAAAACTGTATGAAAATCTTCATATGTGAATATGCATATTGGTAAATATTAAATTTAAAAAGTTTACCATTACATGACCATTGAAAATTGTAAAATTTGGCTAAAAATTTATAAATGCAAGAACTAGTGTTCACGTCCAGCCATAACTTTGTTAACACTCTTAATCGTACATAAAGTTTCTAAACGATTACCTTCAACAAGTTGAAATTCCCTACACCAGTTCGTATGCAATCAATGGTTTTTCCTAATTTCACATAGAACACAAAACATTTAAACGGTTTGGACAACCACCAATTGGCCGAGAGTTGTAAATTCTTGAAAAGAAAATCTAAAGTGTTATCTAATTGTGTTGAAAATTTCTTCATTTATTAGATTTTATGACAATTTTACTGCAGCCCATGGCATCTTGGGCTTAATGAAAATTGTTCGGAACATCATTTTTCTTTGGATTTAGTTTTCTACTTCCAAATTGTGAAAGAATTAATTTCCCATCGGTATATTTTATTGTTCAAAGTTTTTTTGTTTTTATTCAATTGAAATTTTACTTAAACTATTCCATTGGATTCAAGATATGTAATGATTATGTACAAGGTGTCGTACAATGAAAGGTGAAGTGAAAATGTGTGAAAAAGCTAAGGAGAAGTTTAAAATTTCATTATTATTGAATGACAATTGAAAGAATTTTTCTCATATTTTACTACAATTTACTGATACGGAAGAATCTAAACGATTGTTGGTAAACTATGCATCAATGTACTAGAAAAAAGATTAATTTAATTGAAAAATGATTCATCTTGTCGTTCGATTGATTGGCGATTAAATTATTTGAACAATTTTGAAACACCTGCTGAACTTGATATAATACAATGTAAGACACCTGGTCAACTATTACATCGTTACTTGAAAACCAGATGTTTCATATTATAGATAACACAGCAAATTACGATTGATTAGAATCTTAATCCCGAATTGTTTATCGTGTTACTATAAAAGGAGGCTGAATGATTCTTAAAAGTCACATTTTATTGAAGTGAACAGTTAGTGAAGTGACACAGAAAAACTACAATAAATCGAAGCAAAATGTTCAAGTTCTTAGTAGTGATTGCTGCTTTTGTCCCAGCCATTCTTGGACAAGCTCTTCCAGTCGGACAATGTAATGGACATTTCAGTTTATAGTTCTGCATTATAGATTGGCCTTATTTTACAATTTATTTTAATTTAATGATTAAGGTGCTAACCGTGGCGTTCACCCAGAATCAGTAACTGTTGATGGTTGCAGTGCATTGCCATGTGATGTAAGACGGGGTGAAACAGCCGTTATGCACCAAACATTTATTGCTGGTAAGCCATATTGTACATGATTAAAGTGAAATGGATTGGATAATAAATTGATTGAAATTAGATCGTCGCATCACCACATTTGAGCCAATTGTTCGTGCTACAGCTGCTGGTGTTACTGTTGGATATCCATTAGATGAAGCTCACCGTAATGGTTGTGCTGATTTAGAACAAGGATCATGTCCAATTGATGCTGGTGAACGTGTTGTGTACAACTTCAATTTCCCATTGCAAGCCAATTATCCACAAATTCAAGTATTAGTTGAATTGACATTGACTGAACCCAATGGTGCTGGAGTTTCATGTTTCACAATTCCACTTCAAGTGCGCGCTTAAGTAACCTAAATTAACAATTTTAAAATTGTTCACTAATGTGGTTATCAATAATAATGGTTTGACTTAAATTATAACGAACGTTTTTATACTTTATTTAAATATATCAAAAAAAAAAAGAACATTCAAATTAATCGTCTTATTCAATTCGTTTAGAAATATTCTAAGGAATTTTGATTTATGTGACATAGTGGCAGATGATGGATATGATACGAGAACTCGTGCCAAACAGTTTAAATGTTATTTCATTCAAGTGAATTTATCAGTGAAATATGGAGTACGATTTAGTGAAATTACTATTTCTGATTATTTACGCTACAATTGAAGTTACGTCTAATCAGCAATCGCTTTCTCAGGTATCTCATAATTTTTGTTTTATGTTTTTTTTTTCAATTGCCTTTGTGACTAAACAATCCAATTTGGAGTCGAAAGAATTCGGTTAATGATAAGATTTGATTTTGAAATTTTAAAATACGGTGTTACTTAAAGAAAAGTGTTCGAATTGTGTACATTTTTATATGAAATAATAACAAGTAAAGTAAATCAATTTGTCGTTATTTTGGGTACGGTACTTAAGAGCAACAGTGGTTGTAGAAACAAGTAAAAAATGAAAACCATTCAACGGATGCAATGATGAAAAACTTTATGTTATTGGATTTTAGAGAGATTGTGAAAATGTGCCAAAAGAGAAAAAGGGGTTTTTCCAATGAAAAGAATTCAACTTTTCCGTTGATTTGAACTAAAAAAGTTTTCAATCTGAAGTTTTTTCTTTCTTGGTTTGCACTTTATTTCCAAAGTGAAGCAAATAGATGAAGAAGATTTTGAAAACCTCATTTTTTTTGGGGTTAACCCTACAGAAAATGGCAAAAGAAAATCTTGATGTTTGTCTCTAATGTTTTGGATTTTAAAACTGACTATCTGGGTGGGTTTTTTTTTTTTTTATGAGTATAAATGTATAACAATGTTTGTCAGTTGGAACGCGTATTTTGCATTCATTAGCATAAAATTAATAATTTGTGACCAACTGAGCCACAATCAACATAAGAAACTATAAGTTGCATAGTTAAATAAATGAACAATGTAATACAACATACCGAGTTGTCTTTTTCGTGGGTGGCCCATCGTTACTAAATTTTAGTTGTAAATTTTAATTAAAACGAATTGTCGTCACTATAGCAATTGATAAGCAGTGGAAGCACAGTTTAGTTATATTTAATGAGAGGAATTTCTATACGGGAATATGGTTGGTTGTCCAGAATATAAGTATCAGACATTGCTGAATGAATTAAACTAATGAAAATGTGAAGAAAAGTACAAGTTGTGGTTTCTTTTAATTTAAAACCACTTTTTGTAATTCTGTTTTTTTTTTTTTATTTAACTGTACCAGTCAAAATAGTATCCATTCACCACATTGAAAGAACGATGAATCTTTAGAGGTTTTTTTTTGAGTGGGGGAGGTCGTTCAATGTATTAAGTAACACAAAAAGAGAACATGATGTTGAAACATCGAACAAAACATGAAGGATAAAATTGATGACAAAATGTAACTAAAGTAAAAAACTCTTCTTAAAATTTTGATTTAACAAACTTTTGACTAATATAAGTTGAAGGAAACGTGAAAAAATAAAATCACATTCACCCAAAATGAAGTGAATGGAAACATTTTTTAGAATGAATCCTTGAATAAGTTTCGTGTATTTTATGGTCGCTTTTATTTACATTTTGACAAAATGAATATCAGACAATGACTCCAATTCTGTTAACTTTAACCGATTTCTTCTGTCGTCAAGTCTATTTTGAGCCAAACGGTTTAAAAAAGAAAAAAAAATGAAAATCAAGTCCACAACAAAATCATATCGGATTTTATTTCATTAAATTTTGTGCTATTAATATCAATTTAATTTTTATTTTTTTTTTCTTCCTTTACGAGTTCCATCTAAGCCATCCGAGGGTGCAATTTTCTTACAAGAATCAAAATGAAATGAATAAAAAAGTGAAATATCAAATAAATATCTACATAAAATTTCAAAATCAATTTACATATGCAAACATTTGACACTGGAAAAAATTATTTACAATTTTATGATAAGAAAAATGTATAAAGCGAAAGAAAATTCACCTGAAGGTGTTTTCTCTTTAATCGTAGTACGTATAAAAAAAAAAAAAAGAAAAGTTGAAGATGTATGAAGAGAATATGTTGATTGTTGTGAAGGATCGATTCATTCGAATTCAACGAATGGAACCGTAAGAAACTGTATTGTCTGGGTACAACGTGAAATTTTTTATTTTCATATTTTTTTTTTATGCTTTAAAATTTCATTTATTTCAATTTTACGGTAAAAGAATAAAATAAAAGTTGAAATGTTTTAACAAGTGAACACGTGAATATTTTGCCTCGATTAAATTGACGGTTGGAAGTGAAGCTGTCGCCCAGTTTGATTGGTAAAAATGTCCTTTGCAATAAGAAAATTTTCTTCGAAACGATTAACTGATGAGAATCAACTTGTTCAACAGATAAATTTTATATATTTTATTTTTCGTTTAGCCGTGTTCTCGTCTAATAAATGGAATTGAGAGGGGGGATAATTCATAAACTGGTGGCTGTAAAGCATATGACACATTCAGATATTATTTGAAAATGGTAAAAGCTTTTTTTTTTTCTTTTTCTTTTTTTTGCTGGTGTCGTTATTGCTATTAAAACTGGTGCTCCCCTTCTTAGTATGATATAAACGTTTGATACGGTAAACGGCTAACAACCGTAGATTATTTAACATTATTTGTAATTCATTTTTCTCAAGTTATGCGTACAATGTAATGGCTTTTCCTAACATTTCCATCCGGTATCGGATAATATCGTTTAGGATAATGACTCAACAGCTCCAGTTACTTTGTTCAATGTATAGCAAATTGTTTAGTTCATCTGGTGATGTCTTATGGATGAATGTATTCAATATCAAGTAAAATATCGTTTACGATAATTTAAATAATTTTAATGTTCAACGTAAATTTTTCCATTAAATTTAAAATTTCTATCGTTTTATTTCACTATAATTGTTTACCTCTTTCGACATAGTGTTATTATGAAATATGATAAGGAGTCCAAACGACGGATTCAGATAAGACTTGAAGAATTTAAAATTTCAATTCTCAAAAAAAAAAATTATTATCAAACTGTAATGAAACAAGAGAGCAAGAGATCAACAAGAAAATAGGAAAAATAATTACCTCATTGGGTAAGAAGTGTACAGAAGGTACAGAAGAAGTGTGAATGTAATAAGACAGTTTTATTCATATTTATGTTGGAAACAATTATAATCGAAAATAAAATGAAAATTTCACTTGAAATNAACAAGAGAGCAAGAGATCAACAAGAAAATAGGAAAAATAATTACCTCATTGGGTAAGAAGTGTACAGAAGGTACAGAAGAAGTGTGAATGTAATAAGACAGTTTTATTCATATTTATGTTGGAAACAATTATAATCGAAAATAAAATGAAAATTTCACTTGAAATATTCGGTAAGAACCAATGGTAATGAGGACAATTGTAATAAACAATTAAGATAAGAAATTTTCTTCGATTCTTTGAATATGAAGATTCAACGTTGGCATATCACATTTATTTTAGTTAATTATTTATTTGAATGTGAACAGGGAGATATGCCTTAAAAGAAAATGAAAGAATAGAAGAAAATTATTATAAAAATTTGATGTTATAAAACGTAAAAGAAATTATAACGTCAGGATATTTAATGAAAAA
>JXOR01000388.1:0-18056 GCA_001014335.1 Coboldia fuscipes
TATACCATTCTTTCGTTGTACGGCAGATATTATGCATACATAAATGAGCATGAGTCTGGTTATGGCTGTATATAGCCTTAAGGTCTGTTTTGGAACCAGACCCCTTGTTTTACCGAATGCTCCTCCTAAGCTCCATATTTAGATTTTAGTTTTATTCCTCAGATTTTAGCTTTATTTTAGTCTTATTAATTGTTCTTCTGCATGGCAAAACCAGGTTCGTCTGTGGTCGAGGATTACTCCATTATATTTCACCTACTTTACCGTAGATAGCGTAATGTCGTTTAATTTCGGAGGTGAAAATCATAGACTTCCGTTTCTTTGTGAATAACATTAATTAAGTTTTCCTTGGATTATCTGATAGTTCATTATTCTTATCATTATTCACCAATTTTCAACCATTTTAGTGCGTTTTGCATTCTGTCTTTTATACATATTATCAGTGAATATTCCCGTACTAACAATATTTTTTTAAAAACTATTACACTTTATTCTTATTCCTATCCTAGTTAGCTTCCCTTTTTTTATCTAATTCCTTCACTCTCTTTAAGTAACCCAAACCACTACTATTGTCTTTTAGGACATCCTCTCTTTTTCTGTATTCCTTCGCATCCTTGAAACATACTGTCAGCCAATAGTTTATCTAATCCTTTCCCTTTCCACAAATTCTAATATTTCTTTCTTCTTCTCTTCTCCATTTTTCTAATTGCCTCTCTTCATTCTCACACCTGAATCTTGCCATCATTTGTATCTCTACTCCTTTTTTAAGGTATCTCGAACCCTCTGGTGACCATATTTTTTTGTATTCATCTGTCAGACTGTTGTTTCTTAGTTGTACCATTCTCGATCTATCCCTTTCCTTGAGTTCTCTCCACACTGTTTCCTCTCTCTGTATTTTCTTTCTCACTTCAATTTCCCCCATGCCAGATCTTTCTAGATATTTCCTCCTTGTCATCGCCCATTCACTATCTTTTAATTAACTTATTTCCTCTAGATACATTATTTTTTTTCTTGGGGTTTTTATTTGGTAAAATTCTTGTTGAACCGACTCTTTAAAAGCATTATTTTCTTTCCACATAGCTGCTATCTCTTTTGATAGTCCGTGTACAGCTTCTATCAACATTTCGATTGGCATTTTCTTTACGAGTGATCTAGAAACATCTTTAAACTTTCAAATGCAGCTGCTTCGTCCTCTATTGAATCTGTTATATTTGTAAAACTTCCTCTGCTTAATGACGTTCCTTCTTTTTCTTTACCTTCTCCTCTTCTACAGTACTCCGACAAAATGATGCAAGTGCAAAATCCGTGTTTCGAGATATACGCATTTTAGTGTTTTTGCCTATGCCTATTTAGTCTTACGAGTTAGACTCATATAGCAAGCGAAGAAAATGTTCGAAATTAAAAGAACTTACCAACTGTGCAAAAAAAATTTTTAAAAAATTAATAACTACCGAGTAAAATTAAAAAATGTTACTTGCATTGTTACTGGGGAGTATTTTATTTTAGTTAATTCATCAATGTTTGCTATTATTGGGTTCACATTGTTAAAAACTTCGTTTTCTTCAGTCCTGATTAAATGATATTTAAAGGATTTGCAGTCATTATATTAGTTATTAGGTGTACACAATTACTTACATGATTACACTAATTTTCTTTAATATTATTTAAATTTTCTTTTTTTCCAAATTGCACAAAATGTTATGATAATGTCATTTTTGATTGTTAAATAAGATGTTATTCTGCAAAAGAATAATGAAGAAGATAGTGTGCAGAAAAAATGTAAGTTACAATAACATTTCTACCACGGATCTATGTCGCTGCGACAGACAAAAAACTAATTTCTAACACAATGCATTTGACACTTGCATCTCTGTTGCGACGAATTCTTCTTCCAGCCGCAAACCGGTTTAGACTTATACATAATGCTAGTCGCTAGAAAGATGTCGCATTCTTATTGTAGAGTATTTTAGCTAAAATCGCGCACTTACGCCCTTGTTGCACAATTTCTTTTTGCTCTCACGGCCTGGAAAATGCGATTTTCTTATTTTTTTTTTAAATACGCGGATAGATATAATTAATATCATTACCGTATCTATCGTATTCAATAAGGTCCGATTTGTTACTTGCATCATTTTAAAAAAGTACTGTAGTTTTCTCCTATTTTGTATAAAAATTGTCGTAGTTCGCATGTGCTTCATGATTTCTGATTTTATTAATTCCGTTTATTTAAATATCTGTCCATTTGATGATTTATCTCTTCGCCAATGTGATTTCGGAATATGTATATGTGTTTCACTAATCTTTTTGCTTACGTTTGTACTGTCTTCGCTATTTTCAAATTCTCATCTTAAATTACTACTATCCACAGTGTCTCAGTTATTATTCAATTTCTCCTCCTAAATGACTACTATCCGTAGTGTCTTCGCTATCTTTCCAATTCACCTCCTGAATAATATATAATCCGTAAACTTTCTAACTACTTAATTCTGTTTTCACAAAACACCTGTTTTTGTGTTGTCTCACCTGTTGACTGTTACCGTAATACATCCAATTCTGTCCTTCCCAATCTAAGTTTTCTTTTAGCTTTTTTCGTCATTTTTTTTTCACTTTTTCAACCCTTTATCCTTTATTATTCTTTAAACCTTCACGTTATCCTGTGACTATATGATAACTGGCTTGTTTTTCCTTCTATTCTGTCTAAAATCGCAATTAATAACTTCCACATATTGCTATGTCATCAGCTTAATGTACTTGGTTTTGTAAGTCGGTAAGCATCGAGTTAATCTCAATATACTATAATCACAGTATCAATACTCCTCCTTGCTACAAAATTATTGCTTATCGAATAGATTCTTAAGTGTATGATTCTATTTATTAACATGGAACGAAAGTTCCTGAATGTCTTTAACAGTATGTGGTCTTGCATTATCGTGAAACAAAATCAATCTCTTGTATTGAACACACCAAGTTTTGCTTTCATAGCATCATTTGCTCTTGCAAGGTACTCATCGCAAATTACCGATGCATTTTAGGTGTTTTTATACAGTAAGACCAGGAAGATGGAATTACACCGAAATATCCAATTGATACACTGTTTTAAAAAAAATCTTTGCTCAAATTGATAATCTTCCAGTATATGAATCCAAACTAAATTTTGATAGGTCTACCGTCATTTTTGAATCCGTGACATCTTTAAGACCATAGTTTTAAGATAATCGGGTTTATAGTATATTTCTCATATCTGGCCATGTGCGCTAGATTTATTGAGTGGGGGGTTGACTACAACGAGCTTTAGCGAGTTGAGTTAAACCACGAAATGAAGCTAAACATTGCCAGATATGAGTCAACATTTTATTCCCAATTGAGGGGGAAATATTTGCGATTATATTTGTATGGAAAGTTAGTAAGACCAGTGGAGGAACGTGATTTTAGCGTTCACTCATAATGTATGAAAAAGCCGAAGTTTTCGCCTCCAATTGTGAATAAAAGTTTTTAAACTTGTAATGCTGATTACTCGAAAACTAATTATGATATTCGAAATGTATAAACGCCGAATAAAATAACAAAATTAATCAATTAAAAAGTTCACTCAATAAATACTTAGGAGTTGTATGACAAACCATTATGTATCGTTTTCATGTCGTATTTTGGCACCGTTTTGGAGATATTTCGAAAAGAAATGTTCAACCCTCTACACTATTTCCACATTTAGTTCAGAATATCACAATTGATATTCGGATTTTTTCAATTATAGTTCAGATTTGCAATTTGTATTTCAGATTTTTCCAAATTGTAGTAGCTGAGTATCATTGAAATGTAGTTTAGAATCGTAAAATGTAGTTCAGATGCAAACAATTATTTCAGAATTTTCCAATTGTAGTTCAGGATCATTGAAATATAATTCAGAAATGGTCTTAATTGGAAAGTTCTGAAATAAATTTTTTTAGATATCATGTTTTGAACTACAAAATATATTCTGAAGTATACGTGGAAATGGTGTGGAGGCATCCTTAATTTTTATTCGAGGGAATCAAACAATTTTTGTTCTATCCGTTTTAAGGCGTATACAATTCGAAAATCATATTCCTCCAAAATCGATTTATGGGGCGATTATAATATAGTGACTCTCTTATAGAGTGATGAACAAAAAATAAAATTAAATACAAATAGGCTCCGTAACTACACCTATAGGAAATATTTATTTCAAAAGAAATTTTTAAATTTAGACCTATCCATATTTATTTCTAGATGAAAACAAACATAATGAATAAATTCTATTCGTTCCAAAAATATATAAAAAACCTCAGAATTTTTTTAACTTATAATTTATTATGCAATTATATCATAAATATTATAGTTACCTATAATATATTTGTAGATAACTTATACATCAACTCCATTCAGGGAATTTTAGCTTGGATTGCGAGGGCATTATATTCAACATCAGAATCATTTCGTTATGTACATCGTGTAATGACTAAAGAAAAAATTGATATGAAAGTAAATATTTCTTAATATGTAATTGTCAAATTATATTATAATTATGACATATATTTTTAATATATCATAGAAAAATATTGGTTATAAAGTCGGCCAAAGAATAGGTAAATCAATGATATGGAGTCCAACGACTTACAATTTGGAATTCTATAGGTAAGTTTTTCTAAAATTGATAATCAATTATTCATAAATTGGTAACATTCTAGCATGTTCTTGAACAATCGGGTATAAGATTATGTCGTAAATATTTATCTCGATATGAATTTTGATGATTAATATTAATTTCGCTCCTTTAATTTTAATTGAACGTTATCATTATTATTATTATTTATTTAATTCAATGTTAAAAAGTTCTGAATTCAACATAAGTAAAACTAGAGTTTAGATTTAATTATTATACATCATTGGTCTAGGTATCAGATACAATTGCACTGAATTTGAATAACTTCATTGATTTGATTGATTGATTTGTCAAAATAATATTGAATATATTATTTGATATAATTCTTTGTCCGATTCAGACGACTTTAGTATCAATCGACGTGTTATTTAATTGAAATTACTATTATTCATATAAAATAATTTTTGGTTGTTTTTCTTTTTGAAAATCGGAATTTGTAATACAAGACGATAAATAGATATTAGTATGACAATATATCTATATTATATATCTATAGATATATAGATATATATCTTGGTTGATCCATAAATATATATATATATATATAAACATTCTATTAACCTAACTCTTCCTCTCTATTTTATTATTCCTTTCTCTTTTCCATCAATATTTGCAGTTCCTTAATATAATCCAATGCATCCAATTCTAAATCCTCTCTTAGAATTTCCTCTCTTTTCCTGCATCCTTTTTTATCTCTTTTGCACACATCAAAGATAAGTTTCTGGCTATCTTTATCTTTTCCACATATGGTACATCTTCTTTCTTCCAATTTCCTCAACTTTTCAAATACCCTATCTTCAATTTCGCATCGATATTTTGTCATTAACTGTATCTCCATTCCTTTCTGTAAATACTGAGGTCACCAAATGGTCCATAATTTCCTATATTCCTCTTAAACCCTTTTATATCTCATTTATTCTCTGACTCGTGTATGCTCCTTTTAATACTTTCCAGATCAGTTCCTCGCTTCTCAGTCTTTCTGCTATTACCATTTCACTGTATCCTGTGTTTTGAAAATATCTTTTTAGCACTCGACATTGTAAAATGACACTTTTTGTGTCTCGGATTAGAATCGAAAACCGATATTATTAAGTGTTCTGTTAGCAGAACACACATTTTTGACATAAGAGTATCATAAAGTAAAAATTTATGACATAAGAGTATCATAAAGTAGAAATATTTGACTTAAGAGTATCAAAAAATAGAAATATTTTTGACATAAGAGTATCGTAAAGGATTCGAACATGTCTCGGCTAAATAGGTAGATTTTGAAAGTGTTAGTGAAAATAGCACTAACTCTGTTTGTGTTTGTGAAACATTTTACAATGTTGAGGTGCTAAAAAATGAAATAGACACCTCGGTAAGCGCTTCACTTTTAATCTCGAGAGAATTGCTACACTCGACTACTCTCTGAACTGAAAAGTGAAGCATTGCTTACCTTGGTATCTAAACTACCGTTTTATTTCTTCTGCCCATGTACTTCCTTTAAGTATCCTTCAAATATTTCTTTTTGACAATCTCTTAATAACAAATTCTCGCTGTTTCTTATTTTGTCTTCATATCTTACTTCCTCTCTTAATCTGAATTTATTCTTAATGTTGCGAACTTCCATTCTCCATACTTGTCCGATTTTGCTACTCGCTCTGATGTACTGCTCTCAACTGCTGTAAATGTCCTATGTTTTTCCCATTGTAAAACATACACCAGTTATTTGAAATCTTTGACCTCTTTTACTCTTTAGGTGAAGAGAAGTTTGCGGTCTTTTTTCAGTCTTTTCTCTATCCCCTTTTGAATCATTTCGGTTACCATGTGTCCCTGATTTTAACGTTTTTTTTTCTCTACACATTCATCTAACAGTTTTTCCAATTGTTCCTCATTTTCAACTTGTTATATTTCTTGTTTAATTTTTCAACTCTTTCTGTGAAATTCCGTCTTCCATCTAATGACCAATCATAAATTACTATTCTCTATATCGTTTCTATACTTTTCTTTTCTTTTACAACCTATTAAAATAAATAATAAAATAAATAATAAAATTAATATACATTTTTTAGTCGACGACGATTAGGAACCGGTGCCACAGACTATGAATTAATTTCAAGAGCAATGTAAATTATTATTATTTACATCAATATTTACTAAATTAATTATTACCTTAAATTATATTTTTAGACCACCACTTTATACTTTACCAAATGATCTATCTACTAAAGATCATAATCTTTTGATTGAAGTCATAGTTGCGTTTTACTATATGATTATTTCACATACAGCAAATTTATTTTTCTTAGTAACATTTTTCATAGCTGTACACGAGGGTAATCTGCTCGGTTTACCAATAGTAATGATGATAGCATTATGGGGCTCACTGACAAATCCGAGACCATCAAAATCGTTCTGGACAATGGTTTTTTTATATGTTATTTCTGTTTTATGGTTCAAATTTTTATTTCATGGTGATAATAAGTGGAATGAAAGTAACATTTCTGATATATTTCCACTTGCACCGGTGCAACTATTGGGTTTGGTTAAAGATCAATATCATCAAACGCCACAGCTCATACTTTTAATGTTTTGGTGTTTACACAGGCGAGTTCAAATATATGCTAGTTAATTAGAAATTATTTAATCAAAATACTTCTCGACTTTTCGTAAAATTAGATCAGTTATGATAAACAGTGCTGATTGGGAAGACGAATATCATTCTGATTACATGGAAGGTATATGTACAATTACCCACAATGATTTTACTAAAGTTAATATTGATGCGTAAATATTCTATATTTATTTTTTGGAATAAAATATTCTATGTATAATGATGATTTTCTATTGTAGATTGGTTGAATCATCTGATTCAGAAGAAAGTAGTGGAAGTGAACCGGAGTTCTTTTTACCTGATGGTCATAGAGCAACCTCTGATAAGACAGTTGCTGAAGTTATTTTTGAATCTGATGCCTTTGACAGAATTCGCCGAAGTATAATAACTTTTAAATATATAACATACCATAGATAGTTGTTAGAACACTGAAGTATCTTTGGTAATGTCGAGGCTTGCCGAATATTTCAAAATTATCAAAGTGTTCTTATCATCTAAGATACCTACATAGTATATTTCAAGATTTCCACAATTATATTTGCTATTTTTAAAATTTTTTGACATTTCTCGAAATTATGACCATTTAAACGTACCGTTTTCAATTTAGCAAAATTGGTCTTAAATGAATTTCGAACCCATAAGAGTTCTGTAGATATTTAGGAAAAAGAATAAGTAAAAAAAAAAATATTTTTTTCTCTAGAAGGGATGTACATTGTATTCGGCAAAAAAAAATCGGTTTTGGGAGACTATGTTTTTATGACTGTATATAGCTTGAAACGGATAGAAAATGCATTTTAAACTAAAGGCGCTCATTGTCCATTGTCCGGGGTATGGTGTATAGTGACCAGTGTCCGAGCGTATATAATCTTATATTGTGGACACCGATTATCAGAACTATCATCTGACCAAATTTGGTTGTTTCAATATAAGGTATATTATCAGTGGACACTGGATACTATACGCGAGACACTGGACGCGTAACAAAAGCGCCCTTATCCCGGAATATGTATGTTCTATCAGTTTTAAGACATATATAATCCAAAAAACACATTCTCCCAAAATCGATTTTTTGGACGATTACAAAAATTAAAAATTTTTTACTTCATTGACAACCCACATGTAAATAGAACCATTGAAAATTTTTGAAAAATGGCGTCAAATTATGAGCTACAAATTACAAAAATTTCGTCCACCTCAAATTTTTAAAGTTTAATTTTGAGAAAAATAGTGTATCGATTGTGGAAATATCATAAAAAATTTCAATTTATCTAATTTTAAATTTTTTTATATATTGAAACTTCTATGATATTTTAATTGGATTTGGTGTAGTCGAAAAATATTGATACCGCGACGACCTTAGTTACGTTATGGATTGGCAATTGATAAAATACCCCAGTAATGAAACTGATAACGGTCTTTTTAAATCGTCATTATGTTAAAAAATATCATAAAGATTATTTGATTACCAAATACTTTCGATATAAAAAATTTAGTTTCCCAAATGTAATTCGTCGCCCCAACCATATAAGATCGCAAGTGATAAAAGTGAGTTTCGAGATACTCTTGGTTAAGTATGAAATTTTTTAAATGACGTAATTTATGGGTAATTAAAAATCTGTTTCAACACTAATCGATGATTGGTCTGCGATCTGATAAATTTTTACACAAGAAATAGTTCTTCATGTCCTATGTCCTGTGTAAAGAGATTCTTATGTCCTTAGATTATGGCGACGAATTCATAAAAACCATCAATGGTATAATTTATTACGGAGATTCATTACAATAATTGGAGCTTTATAATATTTAGATAATTTGAATTTATTTTCTAAAATATTAATAGGTTTCGGTCAGCGTTTACCTGATGCAATAAATGCAATTCAAGAATCACGAGTGATGGATTACCAATTACCTGATAATGAACTGTACTCAGCCAAACACATGTTTTTACGATCAAGGGGGTAAATTAAGTAAATTCTTCGTTTAAATTTTGTAAAAAAAAATTTTTTTTTTTTAACAGGCGCTTTTGTATGATATTAATTCGAGATAATTTAAAATTTCGATTGACAAAAGCATTGCCATCACGTGTGAAGAAAGCAAATGAGAATTTAATATTTTTGAAGAATACATTATTATTAACAGATTATTATTATCCTCAAATTTTAAAAATATCGTAAGTATTTATTTAATCTTCATTGCAAAAAAATGCAATGTAATTTTCGAAGGGTTGCTGGAAACGCTAAAGTTAACAGACTGAAGATTAAGTGTCGCATGCATATCTGCTTAAATCTTATAATTTCCTTACACCCTCTGATATTGCAAATATCACTAGTTGAAACATCAACCAACTATTATTATATGAAAATAAAAATATAAGAGTGCAACAGAATAGTATCCACAACGAACATCATGCCGTGTAGATATTGTAAATGTTTGCAAATAATAAAAAATTCTGCAAAATATTTCAAATTTTAAAAACATTATAAGTGTAGAATAATTTCATATGCAGATTCACTGTTTAAAAAAAACCACACTTTCTTGTTCAATTTGACACCCTTCCAGTATATGAAACCAAATCTAATTTAGATAAGCGGTAAAAAGGGGTTAAATAAACAACATATTAAAATTTAAATAAAAATTGTAGCACCGTTTCGGAGATATTTCGAAAAAAATGTTCAACCCTTTTAGAGCCTCCCTTAATTTTTGCTCGAGGGTTACTAAACTTAAGATGTATATTCTACTCCGGATGAAGTATCGTCTGACCAAATTTGGTTGCATTTGGATAACTAGTGTCATAAATATATGGTGAAATACCAGCGGATATCGAACGTGGTACAAAAGTGCCCTTTTGTACATCATTCTACAAGGGATGTATATTGTAATCTCCCCAAAAATCGATTTTGGGGGAATATGATTTATGGATTGTATATGTCTTGAAACGGATAGAAAATGCACTTTAAGCAAAAAGGTCAGATGATACTTCACCCGGAGTAGAATATACCCATTAAGTTTGGTTACCCTCAAGCAAAAATTAAGGGTGGCTCTAGAAGGGTTGAAAATTTATTTTCGAAGTATTTCCGAAATGGTGCCTATAATTTTTTTTTAATTTTAATAAATTGTTTAATTACCCCTTCTTTACCACCTATCAAAATTTGGTTTGGTTTGATATACTGGAAGGGTGTCAAATTGAATAAAGAAAATGTTTTTTTTTAAAACAGCGTATCTGCAAATGAAATCATTCTACACTTAGAATGTTTTAAAAATTTGAAACATTTTTGCAGAATTTTTTAGTATTTGCAAATATTTTACAATATCTACTCGGCGTGATGTACGTTGTGGATACTATTCTGTTACACTCTTATATTTTTCATTGCAGTGCATTTTCTATCCGTTTCAAGACATATACAATCCGATAATCATATTCATAATCATATTCAAAATCGATTTTGGGGGATTACAATATACATCCCTTGTAGAGTGATGTACAAAAAAATTTGAAATCCGGTTTCATAGATAAGTTTTTCATATTTTAACATGTTTATAATTTTAAAATAAATTTTCTGCAATAATCGGATATTATAATTTTTAAAATCAATTTGGTTATATCTGTTGAATCGTGCACAAAGAAATAAAATTAATTCTATCGATTGATTGTTCAACCGCCGATATCTACAATTGATAACAAATTTAATTAACTTGTTTATTTTATTAATATGGTTGATTTTCACTAGAATTAAGAGGTATTGGTCAAACGTAATTGATTTTTTCATACAATTATCGTTACCATCAGAACGATATGCTGCTGATGTTTACAAATGGTCATTTCTATGTAATTTTTTTAATTTTATTTTACTAATGGTAAAGTTTTCGGAATTTGGTGTAAGTTTTTATTAAATTACGTGTAATTGTTCTTATTCATTTTATAATAATTTTTAATTTATATTTAAAGTCTGCTTCACATCAAAGTGGATTCGGTGGAAGCATCGTTGGGTTTTTTGCTGAAAATAAAGTACCAATGGCATTTTTGCTTATGTTTTTTATGCAATTTATTATCATTATAATTGATCGTTTTATTTATACAAGAAAATTACGATGGGCCAAGACATTATTTCATTTGGTAAATGTTGTTGTTATAAATATGTGGATTTTTGTTGCTGTGCCTATGGCCACAAAGAGGTAAGTTTTTGTATTCCATTTCATTGCGTACTCTAACCTTCTTTTCATTGCAATATTATTTCAGAAGCATCAATGCTTATTGGGGTCCTCAATTATTTTATTTTATAAATAGTTTGAATATATTATTGTCAGCATATGAAGTACGAAACGGTTTTCCACATAATGTATCCGGATTTAGTTTTACCAAAAGCTATACAGCATTTAATGATATTGCATATAGAATGTATGAATTTAATATATGATACGTGTAAAAATTCACCATAATATTCAAATAACTATCTTTCTTATATTCCTATATATATAGATTCATGATGATTCCTTTTTTATACGAAGTTCGGGGAACAATGAATTGGTTATATTCAAGAACTGGAATGCACATCTGGCAATGGTTTATAGTCGAAGATGCATTTCGAAGAATATTTCATTTAAAGGTAGACATTCTCGAACGCAGAGGTATTTTCAAACGATATTTTTCATCATGAACATTGATATAATTATAAAGCTCAAGAAAATTATTAATTTTACATAAAATATTTTTCGAAATTTGCGCACAGATTATACTGCCGTACAAAGAAAGAATGGTAAAAGTGACACGGCTCTCATTTAGAGATAATCGCGATTGAAGTTTAGATTATTATAACTTCAAAACTTTTCAATATTTTTTAATAATTTCAATGGTAAAGTGTTAATCTCAATGAGATGTACTATACATCTTAGTCCTAAGATGAACATCATTATCATAATTAATTAAATACGCAAAAACCATTTTAAAAAAGTATTTTCTATGATTTTGAGCAGTAATACTTTCAAAAAATTGTATAATTGCCTTTGAACCATTTATTGAAAGTATTCACACCAAATTTTTATTGCTATTTCATCTATTTAGTAGTTTAGGGGCCGTTATACAATTTTATCATACTATTTATGTCCACAAAAAGAAAAATATAAATTTCAGAAATGGTACAAGTGGCAGTGAGAATTGAATAAAAATATTATTATACGAGATTTAATTCAAATTTATTTCATTTGATTATAAATAATTTTTCACGACAATCTCAGTAACATTTATTGTCTTAAAAATCCGTAGCTGATTATATTTTTATGTTGTCGAAATCATGATTCAAATATTTGATATAGTAAATTTTTATACCATGAATTTCTAATATCACACTACGATATCAGTTGCACCGATTTCTCAAATATACCCAAATTTGATTTTGTGGTCAGATATAAAGGATTGATATTCTAGTGGACTTTGTACCATTCCTTGCAATAATTTATTTTTTAATAACTCCTCACAATGCTCATGAAAAATGGTGCAAGTGATAATAACAACAACTTGTCAAAGAAATCATTCGCCAAAATATAAATAATACTTGAATAAAACGGTATAAATGCATTAGTACCAATTTTTATGTGTATTATTGGTTTTTGCGTGCACTTGTACCATTTCATAAAATTTATAATCTTAATTTTTACTAATTAAAATTAATCGTATATATTTGATACTAGATCAAATAGTTAGAATAATAAATGAGTTTTTTGAATATAATAATAAGTCATATAGTCGTAAGTGGGCACTTATACCATTCTTTCGTTGTACGGCAGATATGCTTAGTAAATAAAGCTGGGTCAACCAAAACAAAGATTTATTCGGTTTTATCATGATAGTTATTTACATACCCTGGAGAGTTTTCGTTTGTTATGGTTTAAGCTGAAATATGCGCACCGGTAAAACTGCGTTGAATTTTTTGAATTTTTCACCTTTCACCTTTCACCTAAGCTGTATCCATTGAACTATTCTGTGTGGGTAATTTTGAAGTCGAAGGGTTGTGGACCGAAACTGAAAAAAGTTTAATTAAATTTAGTAAAAATATATCAAAAACATGTCCGGGTTATTTTGAAAAAACCTGTATAAGCGATTTCAATTTATATTTTAAATTATTACTAATTTAGGTAAACCGTGAAATCGAATCGAGTGTAAAAACAACGCGTGGTTATCCACAGGCGAAATATAAGAAAGTCGTATTTGGTTTTTGTTCCGTCTTTGCGATTTCGCTGCTTGTCTGGTTTCCCTTAATTATTTTTGCATTGGCTGGTGCAATTGGTATATCGAATCCACCGTCCGGTGTTAATATTGAAATACGAATAGGAAATTATGAAGCTATTTATCAACAAACGATGGCCCATGATAAAATTAAACCGTATGTTTTTAGATTGTTTAATAACAAATTTATATGTATTTGATGTTTTTTCTTATCTGTAGCTTTAAAACAGATGAATATATTCGATTTAAACAGGTATATACAGAAAATCGTGAAGCATTAAAATTGATTGAATTTTACGAAGTATCGGATATATCATATGTTCTTATACCGATTAATTCAAATATACAGTGGTTGATATCAAAAGTAGAGCGAGAAGCATTGATTGAAACAATGCGAACACCTGAAGAAATTTCTATTTCTTTTAAAATAGGTGTTTATAGGAAAACATTGTCTACAGAAAAATCGCAACCAGTTCATTGTAATGTTGAACATATTTTAACGGAATATGAAAAAAATCAATTGATTGATTATTTAAGTTTTGTGAAAGTAGGAGCTCCATTGAGATTGCAAATTCCAGTTTTCTTTCCGAAATTTTTAAAGGTGATGGCTATCAAGCACCCAAATATTGGATACTATATTATGATAATATTCTAACTTTTATGCAGGTACAGAGTTTGGTTGACAAAATAACAATGCTAGAGGGTTTTACAGAGAAAAGTAGATATATCAATTAGTAATGAAATTATATTTTTATTTCATCTACTTTCTAGAAAATGCTGCAACAAACCTTATTTTGGAATTCCATTCAGTAGTTGATGAAAATTTTATAGGCGTATTTAAGCTGAATGAAAATACCGAAAGCGATGAATTTTTGAACATTTATGGAAAACTTCCACCAGCAATTTCACCAGATGATTTTATTTTTCAAAAATATATTATCTTGTATACCTTCAATGATCAATTATTTCCATCGAAAGTCTCATTTTTAACAGGACGTGGGTAATATATAATTTTTATATAAACAACCATAATATTGAAGTTCTCGTGGTGAGAATGTGTTCATTCCCATTGTACTCTGTGTGTTTTGAGTTTTATAAGTTGCGCACTATTTATTGGTACGTGGATCAAACCGAAAGTTTCCGGTTGTGTTAAAACCATTAATCGCAATCAATCTCCTTTAATAACAAATCAATCTACCACTCTATATTAGGTTTTGTTGTAAACTTCGATTGAATCAAAGAGTTAGTAAGAAGCAGCAGCAAGAATGCATCGGCGAACAGACAATCGTTCTAGGAAATGGAACACGCAAGTCTCTCGATGATATAAATTTGAGATTAATGACCGTCCTTGTGAATGACAACCTAAACATTAGACACTCAAATAAACATTGATACCGTAAGTGAACTAATTATTTTAGAATGGCATATGACATGGCATAAGATAGTTACGACCTTAGGCATGGCTTAGATCCTAATCTATAAGATTTTAAGTTAAGATTTACATACAAGTAAATTATATTGTCGGTGATTCTCTGTGGTGACTTATTTACAAAGGTACTATTAAAGAACTAATTGTTTGATCCAATTTAACAAAACATAATGAAGAGTGATAGATTGATTTGTTATTCAATGATTTTATCTGTTATTAATGGTTTGAAGACATCCAGAAACTTTTGAATTGACCACGTATTTCGTTCTTTAAAATTAGCGGAAACGATAAAATTTAGATTTTATACTCGTTAAGCACACATTTAAATTAACAAATTTTTGCTTCAATCCATAATTTATATTTTATTATTTCACAGTAATTAATAGTTTTTATGATGCTAAAACTGTTATCGCCATAAAATTTAATTGTTGATAGATAATTACCGTTATATGATTTGGATTAAATTCAAATTATTATTAAATACTGTTTACTTCAATTTCTTCATTCGATATATGCCCAATTAGTTTCAATGACCTTCTTCCAACGTTCTGGAAGTGCCATAATGCCCCTAGTATAAAAATTCCTTTGTTTACGGGCAAAATACCGATCTAAATGCATTTTGCAATCGTCCACGTAATTAATTGAAGTATGATAGTCGCATGGTGCTAGGTCGGGGCTAAAAGGTGGATGTTGCAACACATTCCAATCAAACGATAGTAAATTTTGGCGAGTCTGTAAAGATGTGTAAGATCGGGCGTTGTCATGGTGGAGTGTGACACCACGACGACTAAAATAATAACTTAAAATATGCCGATGAAATTCACTTTTACCCTCCATCACTATATACTCAATATTGTTTTTACAATTCAACAAAATTTTCCAAATTTATTGCAAAATTTCTTCCAACGTTCTGGAAGTGCCATAATTCCCCTAGTATAAAAATCCCTACCATGCGATCTGAAAACATGATAGTCGCATGGTGCCAGGTCGGAGCTATAAGATGGGCTATAAAAATGGTTGAATTTTGTTCAAATTAAGGTGATAATCGCAGATCGATATTTATCTAAATATCTTATTTGCTTCGGTAAGGTAATAGGGTACCCAGATATCGAGTCTCTTATGGTAACCAAACTTGGAGAGATGATCATAAACGGTTGTAAAGCGAAAACCTAAGGCACTCGCAATCTCTGGCCTGTCTTGCATTTTTACCCTTCTTAAAATATTAAAGTAAAATATGCAGATGAAATTCACTTATACCCTCCATCACTATATACTCAATATTATTTTTACAAATCAATCCCACTCATTCTGATATCGTAAATTAAAAATTATTTTTGATAAATGTTTTCTTAATGTTCTGTTATTGTAGATTATTCGGTATATATACTACGATGATATATGCTACATTTATAGTAGTGCGTGGACTTTTAACTGATCTACGGAAGGAATTAATTTTTACCGAGATGCCTTTTGTTGATCGATTGTTGCAATTGAAATTAGATATTGCTACAGTAAATAGAAATTATAAAAACTTATGAGTATTGAACATACAATAATAAAATTAATCATTTATAATTCCAAGATGCGAGAAGCTGGTAATTTTGTTCTTGAACGAGAACTTTATTCTAAATTGATTATGATCTATCGATCACCACGTGTCATGATCATTTACACAATTCCACCTGATGAATCTGAAGATAATCAAATTTGGCATTGTACCGGATGTGAAAGGAATGCTATGGATAAGAGATCTTTTTTATATTAATATTCATTATCGGTAATTAATTTAATACTTAAAATAAGTTACCACAAAATGTATATTAGATTTCATTGTTAAAATATGTTTTATGAAATACATTCCCAAAATTATGTTCAAATAAAGGAACTTCAGTTGAATAATTTTTCTTAATATAAGTGCGATTTAAAGGGTTTCCCGTATGTAATACAAAATTTTGTGAAATTCATGTTTATTATTTGATTTAGTTAAATATTTAGAAGGTTATTAATAAAAGGTTATTAAGAATTATTAAGAAATACTCTTGATTAATAGTGTATTTTGGTACTCAACATTTTGATGGGAAAGTTTGGAATACGAATGTGGAACATTGGTAGACGACCGCAGGGAGTACACTAATCCACTCGAATATTCTAAAAACATCAAAAAATGAGTACCATACACTATTTTATCGCTCGAACATATTATAAAATATGTTGAAATAAGTAAAATAATTGCAAATTAAAATTCGAGGTTGACTGTATTTGGAAACTTTGTGTTTGTTGTGACAATTGATTCTATATGGGCAGTATAGTATATTGGAGCATTATGGTTTGGCAGAATTGTATTTTAGAAGCATTGAATATAGACAGCGTTCAGAATCTGATTTGATTGGTTTAATAAACAAATAATGTTCTGCTAATAATAATTATGAATAATGTAACGGGTACAGTAGCTGAAACTGTTCTCTTTGCATATTTTTATGAGTAAGTAAATTTAGATTGCTAATTTGAATTACACCAAATTTCAACTTTTTGCAATTATTTCATAAAGATCTCCTAAGAGAAAAACTAAAAAAGACATATTTTCATATCAATTTTTTTTACTTCGTATGTAATTTTAATGGTTAGCGGTAGCACCCAAATCATCCCCAATGATGTTAGAGATGAAATTTTAATTTTTCGTTTAAATTTTTTCTTTCAAAAATTATATCATTTCTGGTGAATTTTGTGATAATATATTGACTTTAATGCCTAGTATTCATGATAAAGAGTGAAAGAGAGAGCAATAAACGCGTGTCGTTCGTGTTACAGAGCGAGCACTGAACGCCTGTCGTTGTGACAAGGGAGAGAGGGAGAAAGCAATAAACGCTTGTCGTTCAAGTTACATAGTGAACAATGAACGCCTGTCGTTGTAGTTAGAGAGGACAATAAACGTTTGTCTTTCAGGCTACAGAGCAAATCATGAACGCTTGTTGTTTAGTTGAAGCGAGTTGGTGGAATATTTGTCATTCTGGAGTGGTACAAGCTGGGTAAGTGTCTTTATGAAGCTGCGGCGCTGTTGGAGAACGAGGAAGAGAAGAGAGGTAGAGATTCGGGTCGAATATATGGCAGAATGGCCGATTGGGGTGATTTGATT
>JXOR01000393.1:0-31946 GCA_001014335.1 Coboldia fuscipes
TACCGTGTAAATCGGGGGATAGGTGTATATGAAAAGAAATGTTAAATGACGTACATTCTGGTTTTTACTAAAGTTCCATGCTACATTACGAATTTCGAAAAAATGAGCACGGTGCAGACTATTATTGAATCCATCAAAGCATTGGATATGGTGGTAGAATTTATGCTGAAAAGTAATGAACTTGATTACACCACCATTCATCTTTTAATGGAGAAAAAATTGAAACCTAGTTTAGATGATCTCGTTCGGGATCATTGGGTGCAACTATAAAGGGAGTTTACTGTAATAATATTTATCAGCTTCCAGCTTTCCAGTTTGACGTCAAATGAGTACGTTTATGAACACTGGAATTTATAAACGTTATCAAACTGGAAATCAGTGCAGCCAATAAAATAGTTTACCTCATTCTTTCTTAATGAAACCAGATTTTTGTTGTTGTAAATTTGAACTTCCCATTTTTAAACTTTTAATCACGAATGAAAATTATTAGAATTTTACACTTTCTAAAATATTGTATCCAACTCGAACTTTAATTGTTCAACTTCTCGAGCAAAATTACAGACCTCGGTCTAGTAAAAATAAGCAAAGTTGGACACACATTAAAGTCCTTGGTGGATTAACATCTATTATGTTACGAATTTTGGAGGGGAATAACAGATAATATAGTGCAACTGGATAAGACAAGAGAACCATGTTGATTCTGATGGTTCCGATGGGGGTTTGGAAACCGTTGATATATTACAAAGTAAAACATTTCTAGCTACATGTCGTAGAAGAGGATTAACAAGGTCATAGAAATAAAATGGTTATACATTGAATACTGTTTCAATTTCATTGGCTCAAAGGAAATTGGAACAATTTGGATTCGTTAACAGGTAGGTCTTTCTTTCTTTATTTTGATTACAAGACTGGGTACTAAGCCCATATGTCCTTCGGTTTTTGGTATTTACATTTAGCATTAAGTTGACAGTCTATTTAATGCTTTTAGTTCTAATTCTAACTTTTTTTCTATTATTTGCATTTTAAATCAGTTCACTAATTTTATCAAATTTACTTATTATGCTCTTGTAACTAAGTTTAAAATATTTTGTTTTATGTAGTTCAGAAATTCAGTTAAATTTTTTAAGTATTTGGGACTAGCGTCTACCAATGGTTCTTTTAGATTTTGTTAACCAGTAGATCATTCACCTAATCAAAATTTCTCATTTGTATGAAAGCTGTATTACACTACACTATTTAAGTGTAAACGTCACGACGCCAGCCAAATTCTAATTTACGTCCCTTGATTAATGAACTCTTGTTTCTGAATGAACAAAGTTTCTGTTATGATTTAATTGAAAGTTTATTAAAGTCTTATGTAATATATACAATTGATATAGTCATACACCTTTTTATAAATTAATTAGTAAGGTAAACAAAATTTCCATCCTGGCAAATGGTCAACGCGATATGAACCGGTTCATGTATCTTGCTCTTATCAAAAGAAAAGTATCAAACTGGCACTGGTGGCCATGGTTTTTTTATACCACTTTTTTGATAAGACACTTACGAGCAGTCTCGCTTGCTCAGGCCTCGGACTACCAGTAGCCCACAACCCAACTATGAGCTCATACTGGGCGGTAGATTCAATTCCTCTATAGAGGATATTGCGTGCACAATTGATGTCACGGTTCCACACCACTATACAATTTGGACAAAATTAATAACGGTGTGTGTTTCTCTGTGTAACACAGACACCGGGACACCTGGAGCACTCAATCGTCGTTCGATGTTCGTTGACCATCTCAACATCGAACCTCCGCATTCTCAACATCTAAGTGATCTATGTTTACGAATTTGAAACGCGACAAATAATTATTTAGAAATTGTTTTCCAGCTATTGCCTTTTATTCAACAAAAACTTCCCTATTTCCTTTCTGTAGCATGTAGCATACCAGAATGACAGACATTTCACCAATTCGCTTCGACTAAACAACCAGCGTTCATGACAAGCGTTTATCGCTTTCTCCCTCTCCCTTTAGCCACAATGACAGGCGCCCAGTGCTCGCTCTGTAGCACGAACGACAAGTGTTTATTGCTCTCGGTTCAACTCTTTAGCGGGACTGACTTAATCGCACTGATGTAATCAGGCGTCCAACCTCCCTGTACCAAGAACGACAAACGTTCATTGCTCTTTCTCTCTCTCTTCTTAGCCACAACGACACGCGTTCATGACTCGCTCTGTAGCCTGAAAGACAAGCGTTTATTGCTCTCTTATCGTGACTGACCGAGTCAGAAAACTGCTCTTCTCTTATGCACTGTCACGAACAACAACAAAAAAACTTTTACCATATATATTTCTTTAACCAACTTTTTTAACATGATCCAATGGAACAACATTATATAATGATCACTCTCCGCTCATTTTCCTCACATGAAGTTGATGGCCTTTTCTTTGCTCGATTCTGTACGGTCCCAAATACTTCGGTAAAATCTTAGATCTCGTGGCAAATTGCGTTTGTTTTACCATCACCATATCATTTTCTTCTAAAATACTAGAAACTCCATTTTTAAATTCAAAAGCAACTGTATTTAAAAACTCCATTCCAATTATAACATCGAAAGACATGTAAATATCCTTCACCACTAAAAAACAACTTTAATACAGTTTTTATCAAGCTCGAAATCCAAATTACACAGTCCACAGGTATTAATATTTGTGTTCCCAAATCCACTCAACTGAATTGTAAATTTTGAATTAACATAATACAATTTAATTTTTGACTGTTTAATTAAGTTCCTCTGGCTACCCGTATCTATAATTATTTTGTATCTACATTTTTTTCTTTAGTGCAATTTCTGGCTATATGACCACGTTCATTACAGTTGCAACATTTCGGCCCTAAGGAACTGCTGCAATTCCTTGCGAAATACTCCAAGTGCTATTCCTTAGTCCATCGATTATATAGGTGATAATCGCCCCTTCGGTGAATCCAAATTGTCTGCCCATTTGATTCATATTCAGTATGTAGTCAATTTTGTTTTTTTTGGATTCTATTTTTATTTGAATGCCCACTGAATGATTTTTCATGCCTACAAATGTTTGTTTCTTGATTTAATAATTTTGGTCGAAATAGTTGAATTTTATTTAGTGGGCAGAATAGTTTTCCAAATATGCAGAGGTCATAATATATTAATAGAGTATTGGTCTCTGTTAGATGCATATCTGATATTGGATGGTATGCAAGAGGAGTGATATTGTCAAATTTAAAATCCACTTCATTTTGCGGCAGAACGGTTATTTTCCCATATACTGATTGTATTGTACATCACTCTACAAGGGATGTATATCATAATCTCTCCAAAAATCTTTTTTTCGGGAATATGATTTTCGGATTGTATATGTCTTGAAACGGATAGAAAATGCATTTTCCGGCAAAAGACCACTTTTGTCCCCCGCCCGGTGTCCGATTTCCGCTGGTATTTCACCATATATTGAGGACACCAGTTATCCAAATGCAATCAAATTTAGTCAGATGATAGTTTATCCGGAGTAGAATATGCCCATTAATTTTGGTTATCCTCGAGCAAAAAGTTAAGGGTGGCTTTTTTTTCATTTTTTTTTCGATATATCTCCGAAACGGTGCCTACATTTATTTTTTAATTTTAATATATTATTTATTTAACCCTTCTTTACCATCTCTCAAAATTTGGTTACGTCTGATATACTGGAAGGGTGTCAAATTGAACATAGAAAATGTTTTTTTATAAACAGCGTATCTGCATATGAAATTACTCTACACTTAGAATGTTTTTAAAATTTGAAATATATTTGCAGAATTTTGTAGTATTTGCAAACATTTTACAATATTTACTGGGCGTGATGTACGTTGTGGATACTATTCTGTTGCACTCTTATATTTTTTATAAAAGTTACATTTTATTGACTAGTTAAAAAAATTGCATTGTATGAATTATGCTCCTATGAGAATTACAACATATTAATTTGATAACAAAGTGTGAAATAATTAAGCGTAATGCTAATATTGAAATTAAAGGAAAANTGTGGATACTATTCTATTACACTCTTACATTGTTTTATTGTGAAGACATGTTACAGTAACATTGAAGAGAACACATCGAGTGGAAGTTCTTTGCACGGAGTAGAATTGAATGAATTTACTAATTCCAAAAATATGAACTTCATAAAATCAGATTTCAATATAGGACTCAAATAAATTCATGTCTGAGATTGGATGCATCACTTCAGGTGTGATATTCATAGATTCCTATATAAAATTATATTCATTTCAATTCTGCCTATGAAACGGTTCTATCATATTATTCATATATGAATTTCATATCACGTATATTCAGTCGGTCGACGAAACCAAATTTCTATACTCGCAGTGTATTTCATTCTGTTCTGACTATCGGATATTTTATTTTCTATTATGATGGAAAATACGGTCGTGAATAGTGCGATGGAGTATATTTTGCCAAATGAATGTCTTTCTATTTTATTAAGCAATGTGATTGCAAGTGACCCAGTACAATCCACAATGAATAATTCATCAGATGAGGCTGACTGTTCACAAGAAGTAGGATAAATCCTAGCGTTTTATTTGTCCATACAAATTGTAAATTAAATGAGAACGCATAGCAATTTTGTATGATTTCAGCGACATTAAAGATTGTGACTGTTTTTGATAATTAAAATGTATTATTCGTCAAGACATTCATGCAATTCGATGCACCTTTATGAGATGCATGAAATGGAAGCTATTTGAATGCTTGCAGTCATTTGGACTGCATTATTCCATTGGACACAAATGGAATAAAATGCATTCGAATTTGCATGCATATGAATATGTACGCCAGTCTTGGAACGACCGTTTCAATATTTTGCCATTTGGTAATGGAATCTGGTGTACAGGAGAGCCAGAGTGCCACTAACACAGAGTTAATTTACATAGGATTGAAACAAAATGTTGATGGATCTCGGAATTCGATTGATTATGCGGGCAAAATCATATATTACAATAACTACAATCAGTAATTATCATTTCGGTTTTGGATGTAAACACAATTTGGAATCAATCAATACTATACAAGATTCATGATATATTTCACGACTGTGCTTTCAACCGACTGGTAAAAAACGGTAAATTACAATATCCCATATGTAGGTATTAAATGTTATGTGACTGAGGAATGTTATGTATGTAATACGCGTGAGATGTGAGATATGAATCTTTGGATAAAATTACTGTTCATTCTAACAGATAGAATAGTTTCATAGGCAGATTGGTATGGAGTATGTAATAGTATATTGCAGGGGTGGCTAACAAGTAGACCGTGGTCGACCGCAAAGGCTTTAAAAGTAGCCCGCGAGACCAAAGTTGAACAATTTGTTCTAACTTAAATAAATGATTGAAGTTCTTAATTCTATAATTTAATCTTACAATAATAAATTATTTGTGAAACATACACATACTGTTTATATTTATCCTGAAAGATAAATAATGTAGGAATACTATGGGCGCTTGTTGATAGCTGTGTGGCTGTGTGTCTCAAATAACGGATCTACATTTAGAGTCATGCTTAAGAATTGCTTTAAGTTCATATGAGCCAAATTTTGAGAAACTTGCTGCTCTTATGCAATGCCAAGTTTCACCCAAATAAAAATTGTATGCTTAAAATTTGTTTTGTTCGTATTTATTTCTTGACATTATTTTTTTTTAATTTTAATTAATATTGTAATATTGTATTTATTTCTTAGCATTGTATTTTTTAAAATTTCAATAAATATCGTTTAAATTCATAAAATAAAAAATATATCGTAGGCTTAGATTGCAAACCTGCTAACTCATATTCAACATATTTTGCACAACTTTCTTAAAATGCATAAATTTTTTGCTTGTCACGTAAATAGGTTAGGTGCATAACAGCCGTGTTTCATAGCCAATGTAAGATGTTTTTCTCTTTCTAATAGTGTGAAAATGTAATTTTTGACCAAAATTTTAAAGTTATTTGCCCATATCCATAGTCGACAGCAGACTATATTTTATGGAAAAAGTAGCCCCTAAAATTTAAATGTTTGGCCACACCTGGTATATTGCATATCCGTTGAATTTTGCCAAGTAACGCATGCGCAATGGGGAGAGTGCTTTCTTGTGACCGAGACGAAGTCGAAGGAAATAAGTGTTTCTTGCGGAATGAGCCGTAGGCGAATTATTGCAATGGACAGCTTTTCCCGTTTATGGCAAAATTCAACGAATATGTACAATATTTTTTCTATCGATAAACATTTAAAATTGAATATTGATAGCACATACGAAATGTAAAAAGCACATACGATTTGGAAGTAACGCATGCGCAATGAGTAAAATTTTCCCTAATTGACGTGATCGCAAGCACATTTCCCATTACAAGAAGGGCTTTTGAATGTTTAGAGATAGGAAAACTTCATACGCATTTTTATATTCATCATTTCAAAGCAACATTCATACATCATAACAATTCATGATCTTGAATTTTGAAATATTCTGTCTGATTATGCGGTCAGGGTCAGAAAACTACATCTTACTATTTGAAAACACCATCTTCATTCGACTTGTATAGTGTACGGTCCGTGATTATTATATGTGGATTTAAAATAAAATTATTTTAAATTTAATTTAAATTAAAATTTTAAATTTAAATTAAAAATTTTATATGATTCCATTCTTGGTATTACTGCATGTGTATTGTGATATTTCATTGAATGAAATACTCATACGCAACTTAGAATTTAATAAAATAACGCAGAAATCAAAATAATTTCATACTGTTGATGGAGTACGATGGAGGGTTATTTATCAATTGTTTTCATGATTCTAAATTATTATGAAATGTTATGTCTCAGTGAATAAAATATCTTCGTCCTGTGAAATTTATGGCATCTGTTTTTTGGGATATTCAAAGCATAATATTTATAGATTACCTTGAAAAAGGTAAATCAATTAATTGTGAGTATCATATAGCACTATTAGAACGGTTAGTGCAAGAAGTCAAACAAAAACGACCACACATGGCGACGAAGAAAATCTTGTTTCACCAAGATAACGCACCGTGTCACAAGTCCGTTTTAACAATGAAAAAATTAGAAGAATTGCGTATATAATTGCTACCCCACCCACCCTATTCACCGGACCTGGCTCCCAGTGACTTCTTCCTTTTTCTAGGATTGAAAAAAACGCACCAGGGAAGAAGATATCTATCAAATGAGGAAGTTATAGCCGAGACAGAAACCCATTTTGCAGACCTTCAGAAATCAGCTTATAAAAATTGTATTGAAATACTGGAAAAGCGATGGAGTGAGTGATCGCCCTTGGAGGGATCAATATTGAAAAATAAAAAGAAAAAAATTCAATAACATTGTATTTAGTATTTGAGTTCGGATACTTTTCAGCCCATGTGGTATGACTTTCTTGTCATATACGGCTGTCAAATTTAAAGAAAGCCCGCGCAAAATTGTCTATTGTGTCGATCACAGTTACTTTATTATGATTCCAGAATTTCTTACTGAAGGATAATTTTATCATAAGGAATAAATGGGTATCTCTGGATTGTTACCATTCCTGGTAAAGGCAAGTAGTGATGTCAACATTTCATCATTGTCCGGAAGAACTGTTGCTGTGGATAGTTATTGTTGGCTGCATAAAGGTGTATTTGGTTGTGCTAATAAAATTGTAATGGGAGAACAAACGAATCTGTAATGATAAATAATTCACAGGATGTTGCTCGTATAATAGATTCATAGTTTGTATTTTCGATTTTAGATACATCAATTATTGTATGAAATATGTTCGTTTGTTGCGGTCACACAATATAAAAGTTATTATGGTTTTTGATGGAATGCATTTACCAGCTAAACAAAAAACGGAAGAAAAACGACGAAAGTATAATAATTTAAATGGAAATTTTTATTGATAATATACATTTTTAGTGGATTTATTATTACTTTAGGGCTCGAGAAACTGCTAAAGAACAAGCATTGAATTATCTAAGGGCCGGAGATGTATCAAATGCACATTCTTATTTCCGACGATGTGTAAATATAACACATGAAATTGCATTAGAATTAATGAAAGAATGTAGAAAATTGAATGTAGATTGTATAGTAGCACCATATGAAGCAGATGCTCAATTAGCTTATATTTGCAAGTTAAAATTGGCTGATTATGTGATAACAGAAGACTCAGATCTTGTACTTTTTGGTTGTGAGAAGGTAAAATTATTTTTCCTGAAATTATGGTATCATTAGAAAATAATAATTTCTTTTACTTAGATATTATATAAATTAGATCTGACTGGAAATTGTCGTTTAGTGGATACATCAAAATTATATTTGACTATGGGCTGTACTCCAGAAAAATTTTCATTTGATAAATTCCGTTACATGTGTATCATGAGTGGTTGTGATTATATAGATTCAATACCGGGTATCGGATTAGCTAAGGCATGTAAATTCTTTCTTATGACAGACCAAATGGATTTACGATTGTGCCTACCAAAAATAAAATATTATTTAAATTTGAAAAATATAAATATAACAGACGAATATATTGAAGCGTTTGTAAAGGCAGACGCTACTTTTCGCCATATGATTGTATATAATCCTATGAAGAGAGAACAATTACGGTTGTCTGGTCTTTCTGATGCAGAACTGAATCTTAATGATCTTATTTGGGCTGGCCAGTATATCGATCCCATGGATGCGTTCCAATTATCAATTGGTAATTTAAATCCATTTGATTTTGAATTAGTCGACGATTTCAATCCAGATGTAATAAGACAAAGTTTCTTATTATTAGAATTCTTATAAAATATTTGTTTTTTTTTATTCTAGATTGGATGTAAACCGTTTAGTATTTGGAAATTAGGGAATTACCAAACTGTTAGTATAAGAGAAATTAGCAATAAGTCAAAGACCGAAATAGTATCTGGACCATCGTTGCTGGAACGAAATGATGAAGTTCTTCAACTATATTTGATGAATACTACATCAGCTTCAAAAAGACCGTTGTCAACTGTTGACTCAGATAACGAATCTTCGAAGCATTCACCTGATACATCAAGTAATCCATTTGCTAAGCCAATCACTCTTAAATCACCATGTGTTGAGATGAACAATGATGTTGTGAAAAACTATAATAGTCAAGGAAATTTATTAAGACTTAGTAAATTTTCAAGGACTGAAATTAAGTGCAAACAAGAAACTGTTAGTAGATTTTTTTCTATACCAAAGGTATTGGAGAAAACAGAGTATCCGGATCGTCCTGAAAACACAAAACATATGAATGAAGAAAAAGACAAATCTGTAATATTGACAGATATTAAAGAGCAACTGGATAAGACAGGAAAACACGAGGTTGATTCCGTTTGTTCCGATAGAGGTTTAGAAACAGTTGATATATTACAAAGTAAAACATTTCTAACCACATGCCGTAGAAGAGGATTGACAAGGTCATATAAACAAAAGGGTAATAAATTGAATGCTGTTTCAACTTCATTATCTCAAAGTAAATTGGGACAATTTGGATTCGTTAACAGGTAGATCATTCACCTATTTTATTATTTAATAAATGTATAGTCACAGTTGTTTTTTATTATTATATACTTATAGAAAGCAGTTAAGTTAATACCAATAATCAAATGAAATCCAAAACTTCAAATACACATTATGCGGTGAGAAATAAATAGTTTAACCTGTACAAATTAAAATAATTAATTATTGTTTTAACCGTTTTTATAAAGGATTAATAGCTATTAATTAACTGTATATCTACGAAGAACATATTTAAAAATGTGTCTAATTTAAATAATAGTTATATAAAAAACAATGTAATAAGGATTTTATAAAAATCGTTGATTGATATCAGTATCATACTAAGTAATAAATATTCTGCGCAACAGCATATTATCGCATTTGGTAAATACTGATCCGTTATGTCTTTGGCAATATGAGTACGTACAATTTAATCTCAATTTATATGTGCCTTTCTTCCCCATACCTGCAAATGTTAACTCCTGTGTTAACACTAATGATCTGAAGCTCGATTGCAAGCTACTAATAGTAGCCCAACTGAACGCAAACAAATGTTCGAACAAAGGTAGATGCCAATTACTTTCAATGAAGTCCATACGACGGAAAACAATTATACACTGATACTAGTGAAATATGTTATGGTTATATTGTAACGGAAAGGATGAAATTTATGATACATACATTCACGCATGAGTGAGGAATGAATTCTAGAATCAAATTATTATTAGTATGTATTTCATACTTGATACTGAAATCGAAAGGTTAAGTAATAAAATATTCGTTAACTCTGGTATCGTAATTTTGGACACTAATTTTCATATGAACAAAAAAAATTACAAATAAACACTTTTCTTAATAATACACATGTTTTATACATATACATAATATGTACGTAAATTAGAAAATACAAAAAAAAATTAAAAAAAAGAAACCTTAAATTTAGGACATAACCCAGAGGAAATTATTGGTTGAAAATTTATGTTTTTAGAATAAAATCGAAAGTCACATAAAGTAATGTATTTGTTTTCTGTAATCATGTTTGAATTGAAATTCATAGAATTTTTAAGAAAAATAATTTTGTGGTTTGTATTATTTTATATGGTAATATTTCCGTATAAATGTGTTTGACTAATAGATAAACTATTAATTCATAATTGATTATGTTTCGCCATTACCGCTATCGTCACCATCGACGTAATCAGAATCATCACTCTGGTCATCATCCTCAGAATCAACAACATCATAATCATCGTCATAGAAGTCTGTCATATCGAGCTTTAAAAAAATAAAACAAAAAAAAAATATGTGAATATCCATAATACCTTTCCATAATACTAATTTGAGGCACTTACTTGAGGTTCTTGATTACTTGGTTTATTTTTTGGTTTTATACAATAGTCTTCTAAAGTTAGTGGCACAACAATTCCCTCCTTCTCAGCTTCTGCTTTGGCAGCCAGTGCCTGTTTCCTAAAAATTAATATCAACAATAATTTCAGTATAATACAATTAATCATCTGATTTTGTTTTCATTTTTTACCTAATTATATTTGGGTATTCGGTATCTTTACCCTGAGATTCTCGCCATCTTCTATACATGACCGAAGCATCAACATTTGCCGGAGAAAATGTGTTTGGTTCATTTAAGAGAGATATTACTGATAACAAAATTGTTCTAACGTTTTGTGTTGGATTCCATCTTTCGCATGGTAATTCACCACTTTGTGGATCATCAACAGGTGGATGTAGTATAGATATACATAAATCACCATTCTATAAATAATAAAAAAATAGTATAAGAAAAATTAAAAAAAAAAATAGAAAATAAAAAGCATCTATTAAATTATTCATACCTCATACACATTTGGATGCCAAACTTTTGTTAAAAATCTAATTGACGGTGGCGAATATGGATAATCAGGAGGAAATTTCATGTGGGCCTAAAATTGTATTTGTCTTTATGTTAAAAGGAAATTTAATAAAGTTTTGTTGTACAACATACGAATACTTGATATCATATATATCAATTAATTAATAGAATGATAATTACGTTCAACATTATAATGCGTTATTTTATACAGTGTATAAAATTACTAATATACACTATTGCCAAAAATTTAAAACAATAATTAATAATAATCAATAAATTTTTGTTTTAATAAAATTTAATTAATCTATGCCATTTCGTTTCTTTATTTGATAAATGCCTTTCAATATAATCGCTTGGATACATATTGTGTCGCTAATTATATTATAGATTGAATTAAATCATCCCAAATTACTGATATTGCCATTCAAGCATATTTCACTTTATAACAATTGTTCATTAAATTTTGACAATGAATTAACGAAGGTTATTACACAATAATGGTAACAAAACTGGTTTTTAACCGTTCAATTACGAAGTAATTTTGCTAACTATACATTGCACTTTACGCATTGTTAAAGAATTATTATTTTACTCATATTTTATTTAATAAACTATAGTGTATTCTAGCTTACCTTAAAATATCCACCTTGGTATAACGTATCAGGTGGTCCAAATATAGCTACTTCCCATTCAAAAAGATTATCTTCATTGAGCAATTTAACACGGAATCCTTCAACGGGCTCTTCTTGCAAACCCTTATACTCTAATGCTAATGCGCGAACCGCTGAACTAGTTGGTGTAGACATTGTCATACGCTTTTATTTACTATGTACCCCAGTTCGTTAATTTTCTGTCCAATCTTAGGACAATTAATGATATATCCGCTGCTAAATATAAAATCACACATTTTTAATATTTTATTTTAATGAATACATCAATTATATAATTAAATTATTCGTTTAATTGTATGCAATGGATTTTTTCATCAACATCTTCCGACTTAATAACAATTGATGATCAATAAAATACAGGAATACTACTATCATTGTTCATGATATACTGTTTTCTCAATTCGAACACAGACACTTAGTTATTGTATTTGTTTCACGGCTGTGATACTTATATTCTGATACATTTTGAATGCATTCAACGATTTAAATAATTGTAAAGAGAAAAAAACATATTTGCACAGGTTAAGATGATCCGTTATTGGTATGCGTACGGTTATTTGGTGTAATTTGTTTATTAAACTAGCTTTGTTATTTTTATTAAATTAAGAAAAATAATATTTTAGTGTTTGCCACATTGAACGTGATATTTTAATTGTTATACTCAACTGATGATGCCTTTCTTCATCTATAACTCAAGTCTAGGCAAGTCATCATTTTTGTAGAACAAACTATCACGTTTTTGTATTTTGTTGACAAGCTACAATTTCAATTTAGTTGTATTCTGTAAAACATTGCTTACTGAATCTATTTCAGAGATACAGAATTTGCCATACATACAAATATTTGTAATACATTAAAACAAAGCACAAGTTTATTTCTTATTTTTACATTTCCATATATATACGTGAACTAAGAAAGGTGATAATACCTATTTCGAAATATCTTTCTTACTATGATTACAATATAAGGGAAATTGTTTGCATCAAAAATTATGATTTTTTTTTTAAGATTTGTATGAATCAATGTTGAATATATTATCAAGGATATAAAAGTCTGTCGATTTCAAGGAAAACATAAGTACGTACACTCACACTGAATTACGATGTATATTTTGATTCAATAGGCATGGAGATAGAGTATTAATAAGATTTGGGTCTTCGTAAATGCCTCTAAATTGAAAAAATTAATAAACTCATATTAAAACAATAACTTAAAATACGCTATTGGATCATGATGTGAACTAAATCAACTGTAATATAAAATTTTGCACTTTCATACAATAAGAATTTAGCTTGTGACAATTGAATAAAACAACTTGCCATTTATATATGCAGAAACAAGTACATAACAAATACGTATGTGGAAATATGTTGTATATACATACATGAAAATTGCAATCGATTCTATTGTTTACAATGTTTCTCTAAACAAAGCCAGTTTAACAATTTTATCAATTTCTGATAGAAATATTAAAGCAACTATCTATCAGGTAATTATAATTGTTACAATTTAATATTCGCTGTAATATAGAAAAGTGAAATGCACAAACAATCAAATATGTTACATGGATATTAAAAATATGGCCGACACATTCAATATTTTTTTACTATCTAAATGCTTAGTCGAAGATGACTGAATTTAAGTTAAATTGTATTCTGCACTTTCATGATATCAATCTAATAAAATGTAAAGCTTCAGATAAGTATCATATTAAGCCACTTACCTGAAATACCAAATTTAATTTATTTCGATGCACTTATTGAACGTAGAAATTAATGAACAAAGTATTTTATCGAAAACGTTGTTGTTTCCTATTTCAATAAACTCTTTATTTATAGTTAAATGTTGCGCACTTCAATTTGACGTACTCGTGTAGATTCCAAGAAGAAGCCAAATCATAATAATTTGGTTGTGGCTCTTATTACTATTTATTACACGGCTATTCCATTTAATTTTTTATACACATATACCTAATAATAATTATTAGTTCTGTATGTTAATAATTGAAAGAATATTATTAAGTTTTTTTTTTTATTAAAAGCTAATATTTAGATAACTCAAACACAACTTTCTGATGTAAAAAAAACATAATATGACAAATTGATATTTACCACTGACTCTTGACATATGACTCTTGTCGAAACATTGCTGCCGAATTGAATAGAATAGCATTCACTGATTAAGAATAAAAAACAGTATAATGGACAGATGGGGCTAGTATCAGAACTTCTTCCTTTCTGTCCCTATTTTGATTATAACGTAAAAATGGTAGGCATTTGCAGTTTACGGTCTACTTTCCGTATATCAGGGATGTCAAACTCATAGGTACACTTGGGCCAAACAAACAAGGTTTAACTTTAGGAGTTTTAAAAGCAGTTGAACATTTCATTTTTTTCTTCGTCGATTTGTGAATTTATTATATATTATTATTTGCCGATATATTGGCCGGGCCGCAAAAATATTTATTGCGGCCCGCGAGTTTGACATCCCTGCCGTATATCATGCATTACTGACGTTCGACCACAGCTGTAATTAAATTTCAATAAAATTTCAAATAAATTTAATAATATTCAAATAAATTAAAATTTAGAACTAATTAATTTAAAAAAGGCGTATGACTATATCAATTGTATATATCACATACGACTTTAACAAAGTTACAATTACACCATATCAGAAATTTTAATCGCGGTTATCTCAAAACTCACTTCTGCTAATACAAGGATTCATTACTCAAGGGACAATTTGTTTGCCGTTGTGAGGTTAGATCAACTTTTAGTATGAACACAACATCAAGCCAACAACAAATTATATTGATAAATGTCAAGGTTGTTATTATACCTTAAAGGTATGCTCGACTAAATATTTAAGTCAGTTTTTCGAAATATTCATTTGATATTAATCGCGGTTATTATATTGTGATAATTTATTGCATTTTTTTTGTACATCAGTCTATAAGGAATGTATATTGTAATCTCGCGAAAAATCAATTTTGAGGTAATATGATTTTCGGATTGTATATGGCATGAAACGGAGAGAAAATGCATTTTCCAGAAAAGGGCGCTTTGTCCCGTGTCCGGTGTCCGCTGATTTTTCGCCATATATTGAGGACACCAGTTATCCAAATGAAACCAAATTTGGTCAGATGACACTTCGTCCGGAGTAGAATATATCCTTTAAGTTTAGTTACCCTCGAGCTAAAATTAAGGATGGCTCTAGAAGGGTTGAAAATTTATTTTCGAAATATCTCAGAAAAGGTGAATACAATTATTTTTAAATTTTTATATGTTGCTTATATAACCTTTCTTTAATAAAAATTTAGTTTAGTTTGATATACTGGAAGGGAGTCAAATTTGAACAAAGGAAATGTTTTTTATTCAGAGTATCTGTATATGAAATTATTCTACATAGAATGTTTTTAAAATTTGTAATATTTTTGCAGAATTTTTTAGTATTTGCAATCATTTTACAATATTTACAGGGCGTAATGTACGTTGTGGATACTATTCTATTGCACTATTATATTTTTTAAGTTACAATAAGTTTTTCGATTTAAAATGGTGCGAATACTGTGTGAAATTACTACAAACCGTATACATTTTTGTTTTAGTTGACCCAATTTTTTTACTGGTAATCTAACCTATCCGTTTATACTTTTATCTTCGTGTTAAGTTTGTTTTCTTCTTCTTGTCATATTAAAGATCTTTCGATCTGTTAGTTTGTAATTTTTAATTTCCAGAGCCGATTTCGTTTTCATGTTTATTATTGTGAATGATGTATTAAACTCGAATAATTTTGTTAATAAAATGAAAAAGAAGGACATAATATCTAATAGGAGCATTGCAGATACGTTATTTCATTGAATTTGTATATGATTTATTAATGGATTATCACAAATCAAGTAATTTATTTCTCATATACCAAGAATAATTACTAAAAGAAAGCAATTATACATTCTGTAAAAAAGATTATTGTTTATAATAATGTATTAAAAAAAGTATCGCCGTTTAAATTTGTGGTTAAAACACAACATTGAACATATGTTTCCATTGTCGTGTATTGAATAATTATTACTGACTCATTTTCAAAGCAACACCATGGATTTTGGTGGCACCAGAAAACACCATTTATGTGTAACATTCTTTTGTTACACCATTTTCGTGTATTCTGGTTCTAATTATCGAAGACGGCCATAGTAAACAAACCGAATTAATTTGGCTAAAAATCATATGTTTTTCTTTCTACCAAACATAACATGGCCCAGTTACAATGTAACTGGATAAAAATTGTAATAAAATTTTACAGGGTCAGTTCACTTTGAATTTTAAAATCAGCTGATTTCCTTCCTACCCTTGAATAGGCCGTAACCGCGGCGTGCTATGCTTGGTAGGAAGAAAAACATTTGATTTTTGGCCAAATTAATTCGGATTGATTACAATATTTAAAATTCAAATTTACATTTGAAAATTTGTAGGAGGATCTATTAAAGATTACCTTAAATAAATATTGAAAAACCCGAAAAACCTAATTTAATGAAAGACATTACGAAGTTTTATGTGTGCTATTTTATGCCTATAATTGCACACAGTATTCACACCATGTTAAAACGAAAAATTAATTGTAATTAGAAAAAAAATCTGCATTAAATTATCTCAATAAAATAACCGTGTCAAGTGAATATTTCGCTTGAAATCAGCTGTTTTACCTGGTATATTTGTATCATGGCCCAGTTACGTCCTTTGCCAAACTTGGCCAACAATCAGATGATCTTAAATTTCAATGTGGGCATACCTTGTAAATTTTTATACCATGGAATTTTGTGCGATTGAATTGTACTAAAATGCGGTACGTGTTCGATGTGTTTACCGCTTTAATTCAAAATTTTTTTTTGTTATGTCAATCTGAAGTTTCCATTAAGGGAATATAAAATAAGATTTTGTTGATGTTTTAAAAGGCGCCAAAATATTATCACAATTGAACAAATTAATAAGTAAAATAAAAGTAAAATCGTTTAACTTTTATGTTGTTAGTGAAAATAAACGAATTAAAAATTTAATAAATAATAAGTAACATTTCATATAAAGAGAATATCTTTAATTGAATGTATGTATTATTGACTCTCTATTAGCACATATGATTTGTAACAAGTCTATTTTAATTTAATTTTCTACTATTTTTTTTAGAATTATGGCAAAAGTTCATATCACGAATGTTGTTGTTCTTGACAACCCAAGTAATTTTCTAAATCCATTTCAATTTGAACTAACATTTGAGTGTATCGAAGAACTAAAAGAAGACTTAGAATGGAAAATGATTTATGTTGGCTCTGCGGAATCAGAAGATTATGATCAAGTATTGGATACTATATATGTTGGGCCAGTACCAGAGGGCCGTCATCGTTTTGTATTCCAAGCAGAATCACCCGATGTATCTCGTATACCTGAACAGGATGCTGTCGGTGTAACAATTGTCTTAATAACTTGTTCTTATCGTGGACAAGAATTCGTCAGAGTTGGATATTTTATAAACAATGATTATGCCGATCCAGAAATGCGCGAAAATCCACCACCAAAACCAATGTTTGATCAATTAATAAGAAACATATTGGCCACAAAACCTCGAGTTACAAGATTTAAAATAAATTGGGACGATTCACCTCAAAACGGTACCTCCCACGGTGAACAAATGTTAGTTGATAATTTTGCTACTGCTTCAATGGATCCCAGTTTTGATAATCATGATGATAATGAAATGGTGATGACGAGTAACGGTGATTTAATAAACAATGGTGATGAGAACAGTTTTGCTTTTCCAGCTGACTCTAGATTAAATGAAAACTCAAATTCGCTGGTAATGGATTGCTGAACAATTTTGCTAATTGATTTGATAAATACTTTAAATTAAATAAGACTAAATTGATATAAGTTTTCGAGTTAAAGGAAAAAAGAAATAAATAGGTACTAATAACTGATTAGTTATCAATTAAGTTGTATTAAAATAAGCGCAAGTAAACATTTTACAATGGATTACTAATTTTTCAAACCATTTTGAACATATTGTCTGCAAATGTGTTTCCATGGAGGATCCAATTCTGGTAGACTAGCATTACGAGGACTAACTTCATCAACCAAATCATTCCAGTTGCATTTTTCTAATTCTTGTGAACATTTACAGCAAGCGCAGTTATTAATACATACACAACATAGACGTCCACAGCATGGTGTTAAACATCGAGGCTTTAAACACTTTTCACAAAGTTCACGATACACAGGTGTTAAACATATCGGTCGTAGACATGTACGGCACATCTTCTTACAACAACCAATTGCTGAATGACAAGCTGATTTATTTTCTTTTATTTTGCAATTCAATCTTGGTAGTTTTATTGGTGGATATGTTTCAGAACATGGTTCTTCATAACAAGGACGTTTTGATGATAAAGCTGATTGAACTCTACTAGATAAGCCTCTCACTAAATTCGATTTTTGTATTGGTGTCGATGACTTTTTTATATCTAATTTATTTTTAGAAGCATCATCAGCACATTTTGGCGGACATGGTATGGCTTGAACATCAGAATTATTGCAGGTTGGTACAGGTCCGATACATTGAGGAGCGCATTTACATGGTGATATTGATTCACATGATTTCTTTCGTTGAACTGTTGAACATGGTTTTTCTTTAGCTTTCGGCTCTACATATTTATAACATGGTGGGCAAAAACAACGTCGGCAACGACAATTTGCCCGTCCGCAGTGTTCACAATATTTGATTTGATTCTTTTCACAATAAATTGGATTTTCACAAGTACATGCGACATCACAACAAGGTGTACATTTTAAATCACATTCCTCGGGAAGCTCTAAATCATCAGCTGGTACAACACATAATGGACGGAGACAAGAGCATAATTTCAATTTGAGACATGATTCACAACAAATTTTTTTACAACACCGTGCACAATATAAATTACATTCGGCCCCTGGGAAAACTTGTTTTAAACATTTTGCACAAATTACTATTGGTTCTGGTTCCAATACAATTGATTCTGGATATTCAAATGGTGGTTCTTCTCCTGGTGGATATGGATCCAAATCAATGCATGTGTCACAACATGGATTAAAAGGCAAACAGCAATATGTTTGACAGCAAGAGGTACAACAATTGATACAACATGGCGGTATTTTGGGTGTACAACAGCATGGTAAACGTTTTGAAGGACAACATGGTGAACTATCCTGTGTACAACATGAAGGACCACACGGTAAACATTTGATAGGACAACTCAGCATAGAAATTGGCTTACAGCATGCTGAAAAATTCGTTGGGCAGCATTTTGGTAGACAGAAAGGGTCACACTTGGAGGAGCAACAGCAACAAGGTGGACACTTAGATGGGCAGCAAGGGACACACTTGGACGGGCAACAGGGTGTACATTTTGGTGGACAACCAGGTGAACACTTAGTTGGGCAACAAGGGACACACTTGGACGGGCAACAGGGCGTACATTTTGGTTGACAGCAAGGATCGCACTTGGAAGGACAACATGGCGAACACTTAGGAGCGCAACACGATCCACATGTGGGACGGCAGCATGGTGGACATTTGGAAGAACAACAGTTAGTGCAACAAGGTTTGCAACATGATGAACAATTGCAAGGTGATGCACAAGAGGGGTTGCAACAGGAACAACAATAACACGGCTTATCCTTTATTTTGGAGTCCTTACATTTACAACATTTGCAATCAGCATAGGCCTTGCAACATTTAGGACATATAAACTCGTAAATACTATCATTATCGTTGTTTTGAACTATGGTATTTGAATCTTTACGTTTTTCCTTAAATTCGATTTTGCACTCAACTTTAATTTCGTCTTTTTTCTTATCATTCACACGTAATTTACAACCGTATTGATCATTTTTATCATTTCCATCGGGAGTGCCACAAGGTTTTCGACAAATTTCTTTAACTTTACGTCCACAAATTGGACATGTAAATCTTGGTGGTTTTTTTGGAATTTCATCAATTTCAACTGTTTTATCGTTGTAAGGGCCCAAATATTCCTCTTTTAGAAACTGGTGTAATGTATTATATTTAATACAGGGCTTTAATCCAGGAATTGTAACAATTTTATGTTCTGACTTTTGTCCACAACAAGGGCATTCCTTTTCTTCATTACATTTACATTTACATTTTTCTTTTGGTTTACAGCACTTTGGACATCTTAATACAAATAGTGGCATCGTATCAACATCTGGTCTTTTACAACAGAATGGTATTATACAATTTGGTTTACAACACATTGGTTTACATAGATCTGGTGGGCAATAACAATAAATTGGTTTACAACATTTTTTATCATTACAAGCATTTGCACGGCAATAAACTGGACGCATACATGTTTTGCATATAACGTGTGGTGTACAGCATTTTTTACATATGTACGGTTTACAACATGTTTTACCACATTTACATTGTTCATTTGGTGATAATGGTTCCAGGATTTCTGAACATATATTTGCTTCTGAATTATTTGGTTCACACAATGGTTTACATAAGTCATGTGATAATTTATTTAATGTAGATGGAGAACAAGTTGCATTATTTGTTTTTGATTCAGATTTTATAATTGATTGTAACGATTCTGATTGTACTGTACTTGAACATGTCTGAATTGCTTGACACTGAGTCAATTTAGGGCAATCAAATATAGGTTCACAGATAGAAGGACATCCACATTTACATTTATTCGCACATGTACAATTAATTGAATTGCAAGGTAAATTAAATTGTACTTTTGTTTCTAGTTTGCAAACGTCTTCAATATTTTTTTGACATTTTTTCGAAAAACAATTGCATACCATCAATAGATCACGTTTCATTTGAAATCCCTTTGTACCATTTGTAAAATCCAAATAACGGAAAAGTTGCATTGTACACGAACAATCGCTGTATAAGTAATAACAATCGCCCATATGACAAACAAATACATTTTCATTTTTAAGAATAATGTAGCAACGGTCAACACATTGAAAACAAGTTGTCATTAATTTATAAATGCTGGCCATCGTACACGATTTAGATTTAATTATTCCCATATTAACGCAAGATGATCGTAACATTGGATATCTAGTTGCTAAATCACCAACTAAATCAAATGAATCTGTGTCTCCAAATTGTGAATTAGTTGCCTCCTCTTCGGGACGATATAGTAAATCCTTTATATTATCACATAATGGACCATAGCCTTCTTTTTTAGTATCATCCCAAGTTGCATCGATTTGTGTTAGAGATAGTGACGGTGAATCCAAATCATATTCTGGTATTAATGGTTTTGTTATATCTCTTAATTCACCATTATAATGTGGTACAAAACAACTATCAATTGATTCTGCAAATGATTGTGCCGTTTTAAGAAAATGAATTTTATTTAAATTATCTGTTGCTGTTTGGCAATGATTTGCTGTTATAACTGTAAATTTTCGTTCATTTTTTAAATTTGAAATATCACGTTTCGATATGTTTAGTACATCTAATGCATGAATTATAAAATCATGTCCTATTGCAATTTTTGCTAAATTCTTTAATAAAATATTTAGTAATGATTGTAATGTACTATGCATATGTAGACATGCAACACCAATTTTATTATTTGGTATATCACCATTTAAATTTCTTGAATATGGATCATATAAATAATATAAACTATTTTTTCTCCAAATAGCAAAATATAATGATGTTATTTGCAGTATAGCACCATGATGTTTATGGAAAAAACATTCAAATGCTCTTCGGAACTCATTATCATAATAATTAGCTGCATTTGTAAGGGTACCACGATATAAACTTGGATGTATAAACATTTCAATACAATATGGTCCAACAGTAAATAGGGCTGGTATATTATATATTGTAAATTCAATTGGTTGTTCAATTGATGTACAATCTTTAAAAAATTTATTACCAAATAATAAAACTTTGTCCACAGTTTTACTTGTCCATCCATTTGGTGGATCAATTTTTGAATAGATAATTGCCACACAACAAATTGCTAATGCTTGACGATTTTTTGTATAATTAAAACATATATCACCCAAATGAAAATTACCATGTACGATTGCCCAATATTTGTTCATAATAACATAACTTTTTTCAATTAATTCTTTTGTTATTATATCCGGTATATGTGGTGTAGTGCAATTTAATAATTTAATTATTTTTATATTTGCCAAAGAAAATAAAGTGTCACTTGCAAAACCGCTTAAATTTAATAACAAATGTGTTACATTTTGAATTTTAGCAAACACTAATAATGATGCAAAACCATCAAATTCATTTGAATTGCAATTACCATCACGTCCATGTGGATCAAATACGTAAAAACCACATTTATCTTTCCAAATAAGTATCGATATACCACAGCATTGAAATATTGCTGAATTATAAAAACGGAAAAAAATTTGTAATCCTTTAAAAATATTTGGTATTCGTGGATCCTTAGATTCAATCCGTCCAACAAGACTTGGTTTTGCCACAGACAATTCAAACGTATACGCATCAATTGGAAACTTTTTCAATATATCGTAGTCACCAATAATTTGTTTTTCAGTGCATTCATCATTACCCACAAAATTATCATATGGAATAAGTAATAAATTTTCTTTTGTTTTTAATTGCTCATAATTACTTGCTTTTCTATCTAATTTTCCATTATTATTTTCAAATGTGTTATCATTTTCCAATATGTTATCATTTTCTGTACATTCTAATTGGGTTTGTCGCATTTCATTAACTATCTTAACACTCAATTTATATAATTCCGTTCCTTGATATAATAATTGATCAAGTGTATTCGTTTTCCAATCATTTGGTTTTTTTACATATGTATAAGCGAACGTATAATATAAAATTGCAACAGATTGTTTTCCTCTTAACCTAATTTAAATTTTATAAAACAAAAATAATAATTAAACCGATTATAACCTTTTGCCACTTAATAATATATCAAATGAAAAATAATTACTCGGTGTTAAATATTTTTGAATACAGATTGATTGTACCGTTAACAATTCCAACAGGATAGCCAAGACTTAATTTTTCTGGTATATTAATAACATTTACAGCTAATGAATATAATAATTTCTTTGGTATGTTTCTTGGTACTTCTGTTAAAAATGGTACTTTAAAATGGCTTTCACATTTATTATCTGCAATCAATTTTATTTTATTATTTAGAAGAGATTTAAATAATTAGCGAAAATTTACTAACTTCTATGTGAGCTATTTTTTAATTTGTTATTTGATTGATATTTTGTGTATGGATTTTGTTGCGTTATTTGAAAATTATTACCAATTTCATCTGATTGAATATATTTGGACATGTTATGTGATTTTTTCTTTCCATAAGTAAACTGTAAAAAAATATAATAACATAAAAGTATAACTGGTTGCTGTAGTAAACTTCTAATATTTGGAAAACCGTAATAGTATATTGCATGTTCGTTGAATTTTGCCATAGGGAAGAGCTTTCTTGTGACCGAGACGAAGTCGAGGGAAATAAGTGTTTGTTGCGGAATGAGTCGCAGGCGAATTATTGCAATGGACATATATTCCCGTTTATGGCAAAATTCAATGAACATGCACAATATTTTTCCTATCGATAAACATTTAAAATTGAATATTGATAGCACATTGGAAATGTAAAAAAACCCTAAAAAAGCACAAAAGCACGAAAATCACGTCTGAACTGAGAGTACGCATGCGCATTGAGTAAAATTGACGTCATCGCAGGCACATTTCACATTACACGAATATGATTTGAGTGGTTAGAGATATGAAAAAATAAATAATAATGATAATAAAAAAGAGTGAATCAGAATAATAGTATCTTCGCCATATATCATTCCATGTCTAAATTGAAAATGATGGTAAAAATTAAAAACTTCAAATATCAATGGGTGATAAAGAAGGGTTATATAAACAGTATATAAAAATTAAATAAAAATTGTCCATCATTTGAGACATATTAAAAAAAAACATATGAGCGCAATAGAATAGTATCCACAACGTACAACATCATGCCCAGTAATAAATGTAAAATGTTTGCAAATACTAAAAAATTCTGCAAAAATATTTCAAATTTTAAAAACATTCTAACAAAATTCTGGAAAAATACAAAAATATCTATCACTAAAAAAACTGTATAATTACTCTTACAGTATTTTCTTTTTAGTCCTTTAGTTTAGTTTTTTTCAGGTAGGACTCTTAATTAGTAAATACTTCAATATAATTTTGTAGTATTCCAAATGTATTTAAGCACTGTAAATCTCTTACTGTTTTATTCAATTTTCTCTTTTATAGAATTTTATAAACTTATGTGTAACGGCTCAACTATAATTCGACCGTTCGACACAAGATTTCTGTCAAAAGGTTCTCATGCAGATACAAATTGTATGAGAGCTTATATAATACGCGACGAACGATTGCTGGCGATTCGAATTTCCAATTTTGATAAGCGTACAATGGAGAAAATTGGTTCATTTCATAGTGAATTGAAGTTTATTATGTGAATTGTTCTGTATGTTTACATTTAAAATGGCAGTAAGTATTTAGTTAAATTAATTGAAATAATTTATTTATTGAGTTATAGTGCTAGACACAACGTTTGATTGTACGCTCGAGGCGTTCAGAATTTATTTAGACGTCGTACGTTTGAATTATAGTTGAGCAGTAATAATGGCCGATTTAACACTTCCAATACGGTAGAAATGGAATCGTAATATAAACAGATAAAAAGCAAATTGTATAGGAATTTAATAAAATGAATATTTTCTAATTAATTTCCTTTGGCACACAAGACATTGTATATACTATGGCCAATATCTCCAAAAAGTAATAGATAATATTTGCTACCCAAGTAATAACAACAGTTCAATCCAATGCCATATAATCTAGGTAATTAAAATTCGGCAAAAACTTTTACAAATCTGCTAAATAATATAAATTTAAATGTTAAGCATTATTTTTACACTTGAAAGTAAGAAAAACAAAAATAAAAGCAAGATTTTAAATATTTCCAATTAACAAAAATTTATTTCAACAAAGATCGATAAGTAAGTAAAATAAAGAACAATAGTTAAATTAAGTTGCTTTGAAGAATTAAATCAGGAACAGGTGAAGCTGCACGCGGTTTTATTTTACCAGCAATTTGTAAAGGACTATTAACCTTAATCATTGAATTAGGTTAAAAACATGAATTTAATGAAAAAAAAAACAAACATTAAATTGGAATGAGTTACCTTTACCAAACGACCTATTAACTCCTTATCTGTGGGATGATGGTTATTTTTTTTGCTGTTATATGGTGGCGGACAAATTAACTGACAAGAATTGTTTACAGACTAAAAAAAACAGAAAATAATTTTCTGGTTCTAATAAATATGATTCCTTCCTGTGAATTAACCTCAGTTTCTGTAATTTGTGATGCGCTTCTCCAAGTTTTGATATTATATGGTGTTAGTCCTTTGGCTTTTAAATTTTTATCACGTAATGATACATAAGTTTTCTTTTCAATTCGTTCCATATTTCCTGATTAATTATTTAATTTTGCTATTTTTTCTTATATGTTCATATATATATATATATATTTTTTTTAATAATTAAAATAGAAATTATTATAAAAAAAATCACAATTAATTTCAATTACGACAAGCAAAAAATTCATTTAAAATTAATATTAGTGCATTTGTAAGAAAAAAACTATAAATTTTAATGGATCCTCCAATGATTTAAAGTATGAAAATTTGTAAATACATCATTATTGTAAATTCAATAGATTAGGCAGCCGTGCAATTTCAAGTTTCAACAAGTATTCAAATCAGTAATTATTTTAATCATTACTGCCGTACGTACAACTTTGAAAATGCTATATGTCAGAAATCCTGTTTTGTGGGAAATCGTGTTTGAAATTTTGCGAAATTAAAAGGGTCATAATTATTATATTATGAACTTTACTATATTCCCATGAATGAAACTATTATTCGATATGCTGTGATAACTTATTGCATTCTTTAAATTTGAATTATAGTTACAGAAATATAAGATAAATGACATAGAGCATTTTAACATACCAAAATAATCGTATGTTTACAAATGAACTATTGTACATGAAAATCCTACTTTTCGAGATATTTGAGTTTGAAGTTTTTCAGAAAAATACATTTTATAAAGTTACTGATGTAATTCGAGCGTACGACACACGATTTCTGTCATAAGGTTACTTAAACCATGGTACAATTATACCATGGTAAATTTTTATACCATGACTTAAACTATCATTTTTATTTAAATACAGAACTAGATATTTGTAACTAGAGATAATATTATAAATTGAAATCATTAAAAATTAATAATCAGTTTGTTTGAATCTATAAGATAGATAAACATAAATTATAACATAAAGAAACTCAGTAAACATAACTAGTTCTAACGAAGTTCTAAGATGTGTTCTCTTTTTACGTCCGCAGAAAATAGGAATTGGGTTCGTACGTATTCAATGTGTTTACGGCTTAACTTACATTTTCATTTTCACCTATAACCCCAGAACCTTAATCAATATTCACCATTTTTACATAGATAAATTGTAGGCTGCCACCAACAGTACCAGGTGACCATACAACGCTCGCATATTTCAGCAGAGGACGTATTAAGGCACAGTACAGCGATTTCAAATGGGCAGCGTATGTCCCTGCAGCTACGATAGAGCATACCAGGCACCCTCAATCCACGGCTGCTGATGAACACCAGGTGCTTGGAAAAGGAGAGTCTGGAGTCAAAAATGACACCCAGATCCTTCATCTCACTCAATCTTGAGAGACAAGAATCACCCAGCTTGTAACAAAAACTGGAAGTGTATCTACTTCTAGACAGAGAGAACACCGAGCACTTCGCGGTATTAAACCGAAGGCAATTACGTTCACACCAAGCAAAAATAGCATCAATATCAGATTGTAGATTCATGTGTTCGTCAACAATACGAATCCTAGAATATAGTTTAAGGTCATCTGCATTAAGTAACGCCTTAGAAAAGGGGCGACATGATGGTAGACCGTTTATGTATATGTTGAAGAGGATTGGACCTAAATGAGAGCCTTGAAGAACCCCCGAAGGAGTTTTAAAGTGTGGAGAAGAACAGCCTCCAATTTTGACATACTGTGAACGATCACACAAGTAGTCGGATAACCAGCTCAAAATAGGACCATGGACAAAGTTAACTTATGAATAAGTAAACGATGGGGTACTGAATCAAAAGCTTTACTGAAATAATTGTAGATAACATTTACCTGACCCCCGGATTTGATAAAGTTGCAACTGTCATTGGTAAATTCAACCAAGTTAGTGGCAGTCGACTTGCCCTTTGTGAAGCCATGTTGACAGGGAGTGATTAATGATGAACAGTGAAATGAAATGTAGTCCCTTATTAATTTCTCGAACAGTTTAGGAATACAGCTGATTATGGCTATACCCCTGTATTTGGAGATATCGTCACGGGACCCCGATTTGTGAATTGGAGTGATTAAGCTTAGCTTCCACTTCTTCGGAAACTTACCGAGAGTAAGAGAATGCTTGAAGAGTCTGAATAAAGGAGTTACCAATGAGGGGCAATGCTTTAAAACAGAGACCGGGACTCTATCACGGTCAGGATTAAAGCTCAACGGAAGGTTAAGTATAGCCTGAGAACTGGTATCAGAGGACACTGAAATAGGATTCAAAGTTGCTGGCGAAAAGGGATAATTGTCTGAAGAATTACAAGGAGTGGTACTATTATTATAATTATAATAGAGACTAACTGATGATGGTAAATCTATCGAACTGTGTTCGTCTAAACGCATACTAGATGGGTAACCTCTAGTCTTCCGTTTTAATTCTATAAAATACCACAAAGAGCGATTACTGTCCCTTAGAGATTGACTCAATGACTCGATGTAGTTGGTGTACGCAAGTCTCTACAAAGTTCAGAACTCTTGACGAGCCAGTTTATAAGATGCATAATTGTGCGGCGTTCGGTGTTTTTTAAGTTTTCTACAGATTGTTACGCTTGCATTTAAGCTTGCGAAGTTCAGTCGAAAACCAAGGTGGATGAGAAATGTTAGTGCGTTTAGAATCGACCATCAATTCCAGGTCATCATAAGCCAACGCACGCGACCAATCAACACTGTCAAAAATGGCCTCCAGATCTGGAAAAGAGCTAAATTAAAAATTAAAAATGAAATCATTACATGGTGCGCAAAAATTAAACTGATGGTTCCAATAAATATGAAAATTCAATGCAGGGTGATAAGCATCCACAGGTTCTAATGGTGACTCTACATTGTAAACAGCTGAACAGCAATCGGGCGATTTAAAAATAAGGTCAAGTAATCGACCACTATAGTTTAAAACATTGTTTTTCTGGATGACTCCCAACGACAACAACACATCAAGGAAGCGCACTATGATGCGGGCCAACCTATGATGGGGATGAGCTGCCGATTTTTAAATGCGTCGGCGTAGACGCAATGGAGGTAGCAGGTGCTGTCGTCATCACAGAGATGGCTTTAGGAGGACGGTTTACAAACTCACGAACACCAATGAATGCAGGTCAACGATCAGCATTCAAGACATCCACGAAGTACGATGCTGGGATCCCGGCTTTAAACGATTTAAAGCTTCGTTTTACGGAGTCGTTTTCGGTTTTGGGTTTAAGTTCGGACACTCTCACTTCTTCCAGTGGAGCACCAGTACATACAGAAACCATAGAACCACAAAATCAACAGTGGCCAACGACAACATCGGACACTTTGGAACCGCGATTTATATTTATATTTTTATTTTTATTTTTCTTCATCGATTTTCTGCTCTCCACCAAGGTGAATCCACTCTGCACCGTAGACACACTCACACCAGGAGCAGAATCACCACTGGTAGGGCGTACACCGGAGTCAAGACCACTAGTTGCACTGTTCGGTTTGCGCCCACGCTTAATTTTGGCGGCAAAACTATCAGCTGACGGTACTAGATTACATCTGTTAGTTACCGCTGTTTTTCACCTCTTTACATCAGATGACGGCACATTAAAAGTAAGGTTGTTTACCTTGGAGTCAATTACAACAAGTAGGTACAACAATCAAAATATGTATATATTAAACCACAAATACTCAGAGCAAACCAATTTTAGGTCTACACTCAGCTATGGATCAATACAATGATTCTGATGTCTTTATAGCACATAACTACATCTAACTATCAGCTCAACTAGGCAGATGCTCTACATTGTTTCAAATGGAGATATATGCCATTATCAAGGCCACCTCAAAATGCCTGAACCGAAAATGGTTCAATATACATATCTATATATATTCGGACAGTCAAGCTGCTTTAAAGGCAATCCAGTCTAGATCCTCTAAAAGTAGACTGGTACATGACTGTATAAACCATCTAGGGAAGGTCAGGTAAACAGAGGCATCCGCTGATTCGCGATAACGCATTAGACCTCATAGACGGATCTATTTGGATCGTAAGGAATGACTTGGAGAGTTTTACGGGTAATGCTATTCCTTCCAATTGGTGTAAATCGGTTTTATAGCTCCAATTTGTCATCCTCTTAGTGATGTTAGAATGGAACATGCAATTTTTGGAGCCGCTTCGTTGCAGAACTAGATAAATTTATCAAGTCCGACGTTTGCTATTTCAACCTAATCTTGAAAACGGTAGGAATTTTCTTTATCTAGGACAGGGCAAAGAGTCCTTGCTATCCGACAATCCGTTCTGTTTACCCACTCTCTATTTAACCATTTAGATAGGGAAGTGTCGATTCTTTGAGTTTTGTTGAGTTTGCTATTGTTGTTATTTCAGTTCCTTGTATGTTGTTGTGTCCTGGGACCCAGACTAGTTCAATATTTCGTTGTTCGCCCAGCCTATTCAAAACTTCCTTGCATTTCCTCATCAATCTAGATCTACTAGCCGGTGCTGTCAGCGTCAGGATGGCCGACTTACTGTCGATACAAATTGCAATTGTCTTCAACGAACTATATTCTATGACCTCTCTGGCCTTCCAAATAGCAAACACACAGTACAATGGTCCTCTAGCCCGTATCAGTTGTCGGTATCTAAGGCACCTGCTTGCACTCCAGAACCAAACCCTGTCGCCATTTTGATCCATCCATGTAGATTGGTAGTCCTTCGAAAGGTTTGCTACCTATTTAAATCCAATCTTCTCTCCCCAGGAGTTTTATCCGATAATTTCTTTCAATCTCTTTGGGTATGTGATCTGTATCTGTAGTTTCGTTAACATTGTTTTCACTGTTTTTTAGTTGGTTAATCTCCACCATGCCACCGCAACGTAAGCGGTGGTCTTACTACACAGATGTATATATAGTAGACCAAATTGGGTTTAAGGATAGCACCTGTTGCTTTCTTGATCCTTTCCTTGAGGTTTGCTTTCCAGTTTAATTTCCGGTCCACAATCAAGCCTAAATATTTGGCTTGTTCAAGGATCTCTAACCTGATGTTCGTTAGGGTAGGGGCGGTAATACTAGGTTGTGCTCTCCCGCCAGTGAATAGTACCAGCTGGGTCTTATTCGGATTCGTTCTGAGTTCAGCACTATGTGTTCAGTCTTCGTCTGTATCCAGCGCGGTCTGCATAAGTTCCGTTAAAACCTGCAGAAATCTAAGTCTTACTAGCATTACTATAACATCCGCATAAACTACCACTTCAAATCTTTCCCGATCTAGCTTCGCTAGGAGTCCGTTGTTGTATCCCGACACTGAAATTAGAGAGTAATGCTAGATCTAACTCTTTTTTGGCAATGATACAGGTTTATTTGAAGGATCTTCACCACTCGGCTGCTTCTCTCTCTCTTGCGTACTTAGTCGGTCCATTATCCGCTTCAGTCCGAAGTAGATAAAGCCGCCCTTTCCTTTGAACTTTTCCGTATCCTTCTTGGGAGCGCCGAATACAGGAAACTTCCTCCTCATATCGGCATCAGCCTGTCCTCTTTCCAATTCTATCTCTTGGAACAGTCTCCAGGAACCGATGTTCAGATCCGGACTCTGTCTCTTTAATAACTTAACTGGTCCTTGGTAGCCGAAGGCACCGTTATTTTAACGGTTAACAACTTCGATATTTCGCTCTCTAGCACGGTCAAGTTTTGGGAACTCTTTGCCGCTTAGACTGTTGATGGTTGTCTTCGGCTACGCCGTGGTGCAATCGTCGACGAACGTGACCCATACGTGTTTCCTTCTAATACCGTTGCCATTAAATCTTGGTCCATGTGTACTCTCGTCACCCAATAGTTGGATTAACCGCTAGAGTACCAGTAACTTTCCGGCTATCTCTTCGCTCAGCCTCCACTCCAACTCATATTTCTTGTTTTCGATGGCCAAAGTACTGTCCTCAGTAGCCATGTCTCTATACGAGGTGGCAGTTCTATAAACCGTTTTCGGCTTCTCTTTAGGGGGTGGCTCATCTTCTGATCTCACTCTCTTTCACTCACACTCACTCACACACGGCGCTACAACCGGTGTCCGGTCTTGGCCTGCAGTAGTATGTCTCTGAACCGGGCACGGTCCCGCGCCGCAACAGTCCATTCATTTATCCCTATTCTTCTGGCGTCCTGGTCTACGCCATCTCTCCAGCGGAGGGTGGTTTTCCTTCGCCTTCTTGATCCATAATTCCTGCCATAGAGGATTTTCCGAGCAGGATCTTCTTCAGCAGCTCGTGCTAAATGTCCTGCCCATCGGAGCATACTGATACGGATGCGAGCAACCACATCAATATCGTTGTAGATTTGATACA
>JXOR01000391.1:0-14214 GCA_001014335.1 Coboldia fuscipes
CAGAAATAAAGCTACTATGATCAATCAAAATGTGTCTCGATTTTTGTATGCAAACGTTACATTGAATATAATTTAAAATAGCTTATCTGCTATTTTATCACATTTTATCAACGCGTGATGTACGTTCTGTTACACTCTTATATTTTTTTCTATTGGCGTATTATTCTGTCGAAATATTTTTTTACTTCTTTAGAACATACCTCGTATGTTTGAATTGTAATATTTTTTTCAATACCTGAGACATTATCATTATAAGTAATGCTATTTCTGTATAGCTATATCGAAGTAGATGTCCATAGCCGGGATGGGGTAGAAAAAACCATACAATCATATCAGGTTTATCATGCCACCAATAAACTAATAAAAAAACAAATATTAGTCAATTTTATATTATGTAGTTTATGTATTATAAGTAATGGATTAAACTCTTAGGTAATTGGTAATTTATTTTTCTCAATTTAGTATCAAAATCAGTTGATTATTGATATATACATTTATACCATCCTTTCTTATATGTTTTACTAATTACATAACCAATAATTTTATTATTATTATTATATCGAAACATTTTATGGTATAATTACTCGGCAAATGAAAAAATTCGTGAAATTCGTTGAATAATGAAACCAGAATATTGTTTTTGTAAAATTGAACTTTCCATTTTTAAACTTAAAATTATTAGAAAGGATGGTGTAAAATATTGTATACGACACGAGCTTTAATTGTACAACTTCTCGTGCAAAATTAAAGACATCAATGCTGTGCGGTCAAAATAAAATTGGGCAATAGGTTTTATATGGAATAGTCCAAAACCAAAAGTTTTTTAATACTAAGAATGTTTGTTTACAACAGATGAGTTTCTATGGCAATACGTTGGGTTTCAGACAGCAGTGCTTTTATTGAAACTCAGCATCACTTATGACCTTTATGAGATATTCATACACGGAATGTAGGATGTCGGGATTTATTTTCTTCTTCGGCACTACAACCGGAGTCCGGTCTTGGCCTGTAACAAAATGTATTAGAACCAGAAACGGTCTCGCGTTGCAACTGGTTCTCAATGTCCCGCCCACCGGAGCCTACTGATAGAGATGAGAGCCACCATATCAATATTATTGTAGTTTTCGTACAATTCTTGATTATATCTTTTTCAGAATTGTCTTCTCTCACATACGGGTCAAAAATCCTCTTTAAGGTACTGGTACGACCATCGGTATGTACAACAACAGCATGGAATTCATGGTGAGATTTCGCGATTTGAAGAATTTAACCAGACTAAAGTAAGCTCTCTTGGTTTTTATCAGCCGAGCTCGTATGTCCAAGTCTATGTCAGGATCTATGTCCTGTGTAAAAATGATCCCGATCGGAGTTTTATCACCTAACAAGTTGTTCCTGAGTTCAATTACATTCTTTATTGTCTCCATTAATTATACGTCATTTAAGAAATGTTACACTCGATTATCTCTAGTTACTTTGTGTATTTACGGCCTTAGGAGATTGGGGCGACGAAACAATATCGTCATATAATAATACATGCGACAACAATGTAATTAGATCTAAATAACTTGTAGAATTTAATCAGCTTACATATTTTTAGCCAATAAAGCTGTTTTATTAATAGAACATATGACATCTGATTGATCAAATACTCGTAACTATCAAATTTCCTCTATGTAGTACAAAGTCTTTTTTGTTGGTTATTGTTGTTTTGTTTATAAATAGGGCCCTCATAGTATGATTTTTGGTACCATTCATAGTACAAGAAATACAGTCTCATCATCCACACATCACATATGAAATTAGCGGAAAAATTTCTCCAACCAGAATGCGTAACCTCTTCTGGATTAGCAATTTCTGCTTCTCAGTAGTATTTGGTGCCGATTTTTTTTCTTTTCTATAGATCCCCAAGTCTTTTAAATATTTTGAGACTATTATGTCATTGACATAATATTTTCAGCCAAGTTGATCGTAACTCTTCGCACTCTTATCCTGGGGATGCGCTCCCAGACCAACTTGTTTTTCAAAGTAAGTTCAAATTTCAAAGCAATTACATAATTACACAAAGCAACTTTGTGCCGATTTAATTACGCAAACGTTGTTGTAGTTGAGACGTTGCAATAGAATAAAACATGAACTGATTCTCATTACACCCAGTTTGCTCCATAGTTTGCTTTGCTGTACATTGTCAACAGCATCTTTGACATCAATGAATAGGAGATATAATCTCTTCGTAACGCAAGCTGATTTATTGTTGATAGAATAAAGTTATTGTAAATGCCTCTTCTCGCTTTAAAATCAGCTTGATTTTCTGTGAGTGCGTGTGTTATTATGACTAAATGTTTAACCTTTTTACCATGATGCAAGAATATAATTTTATTATGGTGTTTTCTAGTGCTATTGGATTATAATTACTAGTATTGTTCTTTTCTTATAAAACCTTTGTTATTTGGATTCGGCTATTTTTATCACATCAGCTTAATCGTTTTGTATGGTGTTTAATATGTTGACTAATCTATGAGTTATATCAAGATGTATTTGCATTAGGAAATGATCGGTTATTAGGCGTTTTCTTCTAAGAGTTATATGGGAGAATTAGTCCGCTTCATGTTTACGCCATTTAGATTTCTTTGTAATCTCTATGGAATATTAGTATAACACCACTTGTCCGTCACTTAGGATTTTTTCTTAACGCTGTTAGATGTGTTTTGTTTAATTCCAGAAAAATACTATCAGTGCATTTTATCTGATTCATGCTATGTTTTGTTCAGACAAGTTATTTAATATTTTGTAAGTATTTGATTCAATTGAGATTGTGCTAGATTTCGCATACAGATAATGCCATTTACGTTGCAGATCAAAATATTTAATTGAGATTTAAGTTTGTTATTAAGTCATTTTTTTAGTCTAATGCATATTCCAATCCGGAGTTGCTTGGATTTTGTGTTGGTTCTGTTCGTTTGGCTGGTGCTGTCGCTGATTACTCTGGTATAGTTAATATTTGGGGATCTTTGGAATCTGGCACGTTTCGGAGTCTCTGTATTAAATGTACTGGGGAATTGTACTGTCTGATTGAGCGTTTGATTACTGCATATCCCTGGTTGATGTTTTTTGTTAATTACTATTTGATTTCTTACTAACTTCGCCGCTACGAACTAAATGTAAAGGGTTATGAAACCCAAGGTTATGCAGACGACACAACCATAATTATAAAGAGATAATATGAGAACAAGATTTGTGATAGAGTGTAACAAGCCGGTGGTATGAGAAAACGGGTCTATCCATCAACCCGAGGTAAACTAACACAGTAGCCTTCACCAGAAGAACAAAAGTTATAATGAACCCACTTCTAATGAAAGAAGTAGAGGTGGAACTAAAGGAAGAGGTAAAATATCTAGGAAGGGGTCAAATATCATTCCCCGAAAACCAATTAGACCAATTATCCTCTCCGGGGTATTGGTTTGGTGGCCCAAGATAAACCAATTCCAAGGAAGATAAACACTACAGAAAGAACAAAGGCTAACCTGCCTCACAATAACAAGGACTATAAGCACAACACCATCGCCAACGGTGGTAGCAATACTCAAACTAGAGCCCCTGCATATGAAAATGAAATCAAATGAAACCAAGCTAATCCTAGAACAACACTGACTAAAATGTTTAGAAGTGGTAACCAAACGGGACATCAATAAATACTGAATGACTTCTCAAACAAGACTGTATTAAATCATGAGATAAATAAAAATCTGTTTTTGGATATACAAAGAGCAGAAAGGACTTGAAGAACAAAGACAATAAAAAGTCCTCATTTAGCTTGCTACAAAAACAACTGAGGAGGAAATATTACTTACAAGGAAATATTTGAGAATCATAAGTGGAAAATTCATCGGACATATTTCGTGCAACTACCACCTAAACAAAATAGGGAAAAGCACAAAGAGAAAATGTCGACATTGGCTAAGAAAAGAAGCAATTACATCGGATCTATTTTATGGCCATCAGGAACTTGAAAGAAGTCCCAATCAAGGACATAACTAAATTCGTTGAAGCTGTTATTTCACAAAAAGAGGAAAGGCACATTAGACCTTTTAGGTCTCAGTGCCAGGATTAATTGAGCTTCGACCAATTCCCTATCTTATCTTATCTTAGTGGCTTCACCTTTTTCTTGTAGCGACTTTAGTTCAGCTCTTAATGTTGCTCTTTCCTCGTTGACTTCCTTCGGGAGGCCTTGTTCTATGTATATAGGGCCTAAGTCTCTTTCCTTGATGATTCATCTCCATTTCGTTCCGTTGTTAATTTGAGGATAATTGATCTATTACGTCCCTATATTTTACTACTAATCCGATAACAATTGTCCACCTCATTTATCATGAGGTTTATTTCCATTAAAGTTTATTAATTTGGTTTCCGTTGCTATTACCTTTTTTAATGGCAGTCAATTCTTTCATTTACCATTTCTATCTCCGTCTTCCCTAATCATTTTACTCAAATTTAAGATGTTCATGCTACCTATCCTTGGATCCCATGCTACCCTTGGATTGTATTCCCGAGTTGGTGATCTCGTTAGAATGTTATTGGGTATATATGGTGTAAAGTTTGCCGTTTTATATTTGTAAGGCTTTTATTTTATTCTTTATTTAAAGAAGGCTTTTATTTAAAGTTTCGAAGTGGATTGACAGTTAAGCGTCAGATGTTCTAATGTGAACTATGTCGAGCCATTTCTATTTTCTTTTCTCTCTCTTACCTATTTCTCACTCACTATTTCGTTCACTATTTCTAAGACACATACTGTATTTCTCTTGTAATTTCGAACGATGATGCATTTCTCGGTTGATGATTTCACGAGTTCACAGCTTTTTAAATTCCAAAACACCGTAAATCCTTGCAAATCAAATTACTTGTTACTGCATTTTATTAAAACAGTATATAATTAAGCCATTTCAAGACGTACTGACTGTTTAACCTCTTCAGGGTCGATTTTTTACGGTATTTTAGGCTTAATTTTTATGCTCTACCTTAAGATGGTTTGTTATCAGAAGCACGGAACAAATGATTAATAAACACATGTGTATAGTGAATAGTCTCCGATAAAATTTAAAATTTAATTATATATTTTTTGAAATAATTAAAAAAATAAAAAAAACCAGGCGTACATACCATATGTACCAATGTCCCTGAAGAGGTTAAAGATATTTTAGATAGAATATTTAAAATTAATGGCTATATAGAATTTTAAGAATCAATCAATTTTTGAAACCACTGAGTATGTATATTTTATGGGTTGTCTGCTTTATAGATATTCTAAATTACCTTGTTACCTAAATAAAGGGTGAAAGTATTCAAAACAATTTAAATCCAAATAAAGCACTCCATTTTGTTTTATACCCCAAATGTTTTTTTTTTTTATTTGTTTATAAAAATTCTTTACCTTTCTTCTAATCCAAAAATTATAAAAATCGTATCATGGATAAGGAATCTAATGTAGATTTCCCTAAAAGGAAAAATAGAAAATGTTATCACCATGATTTTTAATCGTTCTTCTGAATTAATTCAAAATTTCGCTGAAATTTTCCTCTTACTGTTTTCTCTTTACAATTGCAATATTTTGTGGATTGGTTGGCACATAAGTGTCATTTTCCATTATGAAAATCGATTCTTTTTTTAAGACACGGAATTTACGAACTAGGAATTTTGATGCCACTTCAACCCTAGTAACTGCTGATCCGTATATAGTGATGGTATATTTTGTGTATTTTATTCTTTTTAATTACATCAAAAGAAGTCTTGGATATATAAAATGAAGCAGCTTCAGTCCTTATAGAAGCACTATTGGTTTTTTCGAATGCTTTTTCATCTTTTATACGTTTGAAGTTAATTTTGGGCGATCAGATTTTGGATAATCTTCCGTAGTTTTATGCTCCAGGTGTTTCTGAATAATCCGTCATACCGTCAACCTATGTTCCACCTATTGATAAAAAAACATTATAGTGCAATTTGAACTTCTGTTCCCATGATTTTCGTAGTAGGAACTAATCCATTAACGAAAATCGTCTGTAGATTCCTTATCCATGATTCGATTATAATTTTATAATTTATTGTAATTTTTTATTTATAATTTTGGATGAAAAGAAAAGTAATGAAATTTATAAACAAATAAAAAAACATTGGGGATATAAAGCAAAAGAGAGTGTGGATATTTGAATTTGAATTTGTTGCAATACATTCTGGACACCATTTAGTCAAAATAAATTAATATAAATTGATATTCAATATGAAAAAATCATGAAAAAATTATTAAAACTTACTGTAACAAAGAGATGGTGGTAATCCTAATCGAATAATTAATTGTGCTAGTATGCAGATAAACATGATCCACTTGAAAAGAATCCAGAATTTGTACAACACCATTCTTGATAAAAATACAATAGCTAGCAGCATTGCTCCATAGATAAGACCGAAGACATCACAACGAATTAAAACAGTTGCAAATAGAAAAACAGAGATAATCTATGTACAATAGAAAAGATAATATAATAGTTATTGTCTTTATGAATTCTATACAATGATTTCGGGCTAAATATAGCATATGTTTTTCATATGCGTATGAATCGCAACTCTAAATTCAAGCTAGCAATATTATTTGATATTTTAATTTTCATTTTAGCACCGAACATAGTGAAATGACATATTATGTGTCTCGGATTAGAATCGAAAACCAAAATTTTTTATATTTCGAAAGTAAAGTAGGCATTTTTGATATTCGATGACAGAAGTTGTTTGCAAAGTAGACTACAAAGTTGACGTTTTGGATTCAAAATTTCTTCAGCCTTTTGCGAAAATAGTTACTAATTTAGTATTTTCTTGTGCTAGTTATTAATGACACTTTACTATGTTGGGTGCTAAAAATCACATAAGTACCTCGATTTGCGCTTCACTTGCTAATCTTGGTACCTAAACTATCATTTTAATAATTAATGTTTATTTTCAATATCTCAAATCTGTTTTGAATGTATGTCATAGTGCAAATACAATGTTTACTAATGTCGCCCTAATCACATAAGGTCTTGATAATCAGAGATTAATCACCGAACAAGTTAATTCAGAGTAGAATTTTTTTTTTTAATTTCTCATTAATTATAGGCAATTTAAAAAATTTTATCCTAGATTATGTTCAAACTTACTTTTGCGGTTTAAGACCTCTTGTGATTGGGTTACGATATTTGAAGCTAACTGTTGTCAAATAGCCTCAAGTGTACGAAAAGTGCCAATTGTGCGGAAAAATGCAAATTTTACAGTTAGGATATACTATAACTGTTTTGAGATATGGAAAATATAATTAAATAAAAGTACATTTAATAACTAATAACTCATAACACATAACATTGAATATATATCAATTTAATTTTCATTCAATATATCAATTTAATTTTCATTCAATCACAATCATCTATTTCACTGTTGTAAGAGTTTTAATCACTCAAATCTCGGTGCACTTTTAAAATAACATGTACATATTAGTTTAAATAAATTTAAAATTTTAAAGTAAAAAAAAAAAAAAAAAAAACATAACATTGAACACAGCGTGTTTATTGTGTTGTGTGGCCGTGTGCATCACACATCGGTGGCTATTGTTTTATATTCTTTTGTGTTGACCATGCACACACAATAGACATAGTGTCCTCTTATTCTTATTTAAAGCGTTTTATTTTTCTATTCATTCACAAAATAATAGCCGGTGGCACGGCTACACAAAATTGTCGGTCACCAATGTGTTAAGTATACAACAACAATTATAAAGAAATATATGTTAACTATCTTCAAGACACTATTTTTCACGAAATTAAAATTTAAAAATTTGATTAAAATATCAAAATACTGTAAATAGCATTGAAATTTATTAAAGAAATGCAAATAGATAGAATTTACTGTTACTGTATGAAATTGAAGCAAGTAGATGAAATCAAAATTAAATAATCTAAAGCAAAAGTGAATAAAAATATTAATAAAACTCTAACTCTAATAAAACCAACAAAACAAGACTCTATCAATCATCCGTTTTAACCCACACATACACATACTCACACGCCTATTAACCGATAAAAACCAATACAATATCTCAATATTTTTATTAATACTTTATTTTAAAATATTGCCATACTTTCTGGACACCCTTGAGAATAGCGATAAAAACTTTAATAATAGTGTAAATGCAAAAGAAATTTAAACTAAAATTTTCGTTTTCTAAAAAACTGAAATTTTGTTATTACACGGCTAATTGAAAATACTGAAGGAATGCAGTTGGAACCAACTTAAATTGGCTTTTTACATATTTCGAAGATTAGTGCCGAAGTATGTAAATTCAAGCGTGTATAAAAATTTGAATTCACGCACATCGATTATTATACATACCTCTACTCCAAATTTATAAAATCCGAAATTAAATAAATATTTAATAGCATATGTAACACTGCGATCAGCATCTGTCCTTCCTATATTTTCAAACATTAATTGCGGCGTATCTGGTGGTTTACCTTGAGCCACTCTAATATATCCAAACAGTTAAAATTAATATATTATAAAAAAAAAACAACACAATTTATTACCGCCGGCGTTTTTGTAATACAACGTTCACTGTATTACAAGTTATCACAACGATAAACAATAAAAAATTACTAATCATATAGAACACAGATTTCCCTTCAGTATGACCGGTTAAGAAATAATTAATATCCGTATAATTCAACAACTCTGGAATATTGTATCCAGATTGAGGTGGCTAAATAAAATCAATTATATTACTAAATTGTCCAAATATACTTATGTTATTATTAACAAAAGGATACTTACACAATTATTTATTTGTGACTGCTCTAAGTAATCCACTTGCGCTACTATACGTAACAAATAAGTAATTGAAGCAAAAGTCCTGTCAATAAATATATTTATTATTAAAAAGTAACACTTATTAACAAATTTATTGGGTTGCAAAACCCGAAGTCATACAAATGGGGTAGAATAATGATGGTCATTATTCGTATTGAACGTCACTAACAGTTGAATAATGAATATTATTGTGAACGTATGTCAAAAATATAGTTTAAAAAATTTATATCTTTGTCTGGATTTGAACCCACGCGCATTAATTGTGTTCTGATCAATGTGTTCTGATCGACAAGTCTATCAGTAAGACTTTTAAATATAGTATATAGTATGCGGGTTTGCATTAAAAGGACAAAAACAATTTATATTCAAATATGAGTGCCACTGTGACCTTGCTGATGCAATCGTCGATTAGAACATGCTGATACGTGAGTTTGAATCCAGGAGAAGGCAAAAAAAAATTTAACTTTTATTTTTAGTGAAAATTTTAAATATTAATAAAACAAAAAAAAATTCGCAACTGATTGTGATCCTAAAATATCTCTGTACAGTCATAATGGCATTATTCCACTTCATTTCCATGACTTCTGAATTTTTTACAACCCAATAAAACATCGTATATGATCGAATTACGACCTTATTTCCCTTGAAAAACCAAACAACATTCGCAAGCCTCGTGCTTGTTATTCGGATTTTTCACGTATAATAATGTAGCCTATAATTCGATTCAAATAATGTACTATTATTCTGATTTAATTATTCTCTCATTTTAATTATGCTTATTTAATGAATACGGAAATTGTATGTTCATATCGCGATTAAAATCTCGAATGCTCGAATTTAACATCTAATTGTCTTTTTGTTCAGCGTTTATACCATCCGTCGATTTACAAGCGGATAGGTTCCGCGTAAAATCAACACCAAGGAATATTGTGAAAATAATACACTTATTATTTATTGTCTAATAATTTTAAAGATTTCAAAGCATACTGATAAAGAAATATGTTTGTGATAAGCAGTACTAAAGGTATATTTGAGGTTAATAAAAAACAAAAGAAAATTTTTATTTTTCCTCGTTAATCCAAAACTGCATAAATCAAATGCCGCGTAAATCGAGGGACAGGAGAATTTTAGATTTTTACATTTTTGGGAAATACGATTTTCAGAATGTACATGTCTTGATTACATTTTTATTTTAATAATCGTCAAGCTTTGGTAATTTCATTTAAATTCATCAATTCCACGTCAACACTTCGACGCTAAAATCTGATAAATTTCGAGTGTTGAAGTCGTTGATTAAATTCCACAATTATTTCATACTAAGAATACTAGTTATCCAAATGCAACCAAATTTGCATTGATGAAACTTCATATGGAGTAGATACAATTAAATTTGATTATCCTCGAACAAAAATTAAGGGTAACTCTAGAAAGATTGATTTTTTATTATTTCTAATAAGTAGTCTATTAAAATGTTGCCATTTTTACCCCCAATCATAAATTGGTTTGGTATAATATATGTGTAAAGTAATGTATTCTGTGCATACTATTCCAATGCACTATTATATTTTCCTATGGATTCAAAAGTGATATAACAAATAATGATAGTTAAGATACTCTTATGTCAAAAATTTCTACTTTATGATACTTTTATTTCAAAAATGTCTATTTTGCTAACGGAACACTTAAAAATATCGGTTTTCGATTCTAATCCGAGACACAAAAAGTGTAGTTTTACAATGTCGAGTGCAATTGACATTGACATAAACGTAAAAGTATCTAACACATCTTTATTTAGCCTCTAGATATTTCGAAATTAAATACGTTTGAGGTTAAATACATGATAACATGTGATTTAGGTTCCAAAGGTCTGGCAGCACAAGAACTCTCAAATTCTTGCTTGACTTTCAAAAAGTATGATAGGAAAATCAATTATTCTAACCATTGTTTTTATTTTTTATATGAAGTTTAGCACTGTTGGTCTCAACCTTGCTTTTTTCCTATTACCGTATAGCGCAAAATTTTCTAGTTCTTATTTTGAGTGTTAGGTTATGTCGTAATTGTTTTTTCTAAAATTGAATTTGGATGATTAATAGTAATTCGGTTCCTTTTGTAACAATTGAACGTTGTACATCTTTGGAAAGGTTTATATGTCAGCTACAATTTTGCAATAAATTTGGGCTATTTTATTGGTTTTTAAAAATAATATTGAGAATATAGTGAAGGAGGGTAATAGAGAATTTCTTTTTTGTGTGATTTAGAGGGGGAGAGTGCTCTCTCCGAACCTCAGGAAGATTTTGGTTCGGCCAATTTAAGGACGGAAATTTCTCTGTGAAAGACAATTCAATTATGGTGGGATTGGAAGGGCCGTGAACATTATGAGCTGCTCCCAACAAGCACAAACGTTAATTCAGATGTCTATTGTCAGCAGTTAATCAGATTGAAGTCAGTGATCTAAGAAACACGTCCAGAATTGGCGAATCAACGTGGCGTCACACTCCACCATGACAACGCCCGACTTCACAAATCTTTACAGGATCGCCAACAATTACTGTCGTTTGATTGAGGTTAGTATAAATTTTAATATCGTAATGATCTGTACTTTGTGAACTGACGTTTATTCTGATATTCTGATATTAGCCTCATATTTCTTGATCTCATTGATATCATGTACGATATCATTAGGTCTACAGTACTTTTTAAAAATGATGTAAGTGTAAAATCCGTGTTTCGAGATATTCGCATTTTAGTGTTTTTGCCTATACCTTTTTAGTCTTTAGAGTTAGACCCATATAGTAAGCGAAGAAAATGTTCGAAATTAAAAGAACTAACCAACTGTGCAAAAAAAATTTTAAAAAAATTAATATCAACCGAGTAAATAAAAAAGGAACAACAAAATACATGTAAAATCCAAATGCTGCATCTTTCTGTAAAATTTTGTTTTGCTTTGTGTTTGTTTGTTTTGGTAATAATAAATGACGTCGCAACAAACAAAAACAGTCACATTCTTTCTGCGAATTATTTAGTTAAAATCGCGCACTTACGCCCTTGTTGCACAATTTCTCTTTGCTCTCACGGCCTGGAAAATGCGATTTTCGGAATTTTTTTTTTACATACGGATAGATATAATTAATATCTTTACCGTATGTATCGTATTCAATAAGGTCCGATTTGTTAGTTGCATTATTTTTAAAAAGTACTGTAGAGGTGTGTGTCAGTAGATACAATCGTTCTAAAAATTACGAATTGAAGCAAAATTGTTATTTTCCTGTTTAGGAAAGATTCAATGAGGAAATCAATGTTAAAAAATGTAAGAGTGCAACAGAATAGTATCCACAACGTACATCACGTCGAGTAGATATTGTAAAATGTTTGCAAATACTAAAAAATTCTGCAAAAATGATTCAAATTTTTAAAACATTCTAGGTGTAGAGTAATTTCATATGCAGATACGCTGTTTTTAAAAAAAACATTTTCTTTGTTCAATTTGACACCCTTCTAGTACATCAAACGTATCCAAATTTTGATAGATGGTAAAGAAGGGTTAAATAGACAACATATTAAAATTTAAAATAAATTGTAGGCACCGTTTTGAAGATTTTTCGAAGGTAACCAAACTTCATCTGGCCAAATTTGGTTGCATTTGGATAACTAGTGTCTTCAATATATAGTTAAATAGCAGCGGACACCGGATGCGGGACAAGTGCGCCCTTTTCCGGAAAACGCATTTTCTATCCGTTTCAAGACATATACAAGCCGAAAATCATATTCCCCAAAATCGTTTTTTTTTTCGCGTTTACAATATACATCCCTAGTGATGTATAACAACAGATTCTTATTCATAGAATCCACTGCTTCAATATCTCCGAATGGGTAAATGTGAAACTTAGACACATATGCATCCGAACCAGCGATATAAAAATAAGAGATGTCTAATCCGTTAGGACTATAAATATAGGATTTTTTAGTTAATTAAATAGATGATGATTTACCCTAACTGAGTGTGACTTATTATTAGTGACGAGGATAGAATTTAATCAGATTAATAAATACAATTTGCTCATTTGTGAAAGGCAATTAATCAAAATTTAAAATCAAATGAACTATACGTTTCGTAATTACAGCGCTTCAAAAACATTTCAATTTTAAACATGTCTATCTACAACGTCTACATGGTAAAATATTTGGAAAAAGTTAAAAATTTATAGAAATATTTCAAGTTTTGAAAATATCGTTAGCCAAAGATCAGCGCAGATATGTTGTTTGAATGATAGTTTAAGTGCTAAGTAAAAATAATTTATATTGCATAAAACTCAATATAGTAAAATGTGATTAAGAACATAACAAAACACAAAATTATTAGAACTTGGATATAATGTTCTTATTCAAGATATCTACTTTTTTATAGGGGTACTGAAAAATTTCATTTTTCGATACTAATCCGAGTGACATAAAATGTCATTATACTATCTTTAAATTAAACCAAATTTAAATAGGTGGTAAAGAAGGCTAAATAAACATCGTTTATCAAACAACATATTAAAATTATAAATTATTAGTCATCGTTTCGGAAATATCTTGAAAATCTTTTTAAAGCTGCGGGACAAATGCGCGCATTCTGTTCAACATGTACTTTCTATCAGTTTCAATATATATGCAATCCGAAAAACATAATACCAAAATTCTTTGTTTGTGGCAAATACATCTCTCGTAGTGTGATACATTTACAACTCTATAAGAATGTGTTACAAAGACAATGTATCGCATGTACTAAGAATTTTACACAAAAACTATCGCCAAATGATTAAATATTTTCAAGGTAGGTGTAGTAACATCAAGGGATGTTTAAGAATGAGTTTATGTTTAAAAGTCTTCGAATAATTAGGGTTACAAGTTATTTAAACTTGGATCGCAATTATCAAAATTATGGTAAAAAAGATGTACCACAGACAAAAAACACGATAGAGATGTTAATTAATACATTGTTGATTATAATAGACATTATCCGAGATTAAGTTGACAAACAAATCGCAGACGAATTGGGTAAAAGTCGAGAGCTTATAATTTGTGCGCGAGTTTCGGACAATATTTTATGCAAAACTAACAATGATATTAACGCCGTTATATTGCGGCATGATAAAAGTATAACAGGTATGTCCACTTTAATGAAAACGGCTGATTTCCTTAATACCATAACAAACGATTTTTACTATAAAGGTATAAGAATCTGAGGTATGCTCAACTCGAAAAATTAAATCAGCTGAGCGAAATATTCACTTGGCGCATACACTTGACATTACACCGTCTTCGCGGTTTTTTGTCTTAAGGTTATTTGCG